>WNMK01000061.1:63526-115899 GCA_009819775.1 Phoenicopterus ruber ruber | reverse complement strand
GTCACCCCGCCCCCGCCTGCAGCGCCTGGCCACCATCGACTACGTGCAGGAGGGTGGGCCGGGGGTCTGGGGGGCTCGGGGGGTCTGGGGGGGCTCCTGGCATCAGGGGGGCGAGGGGGGACATGAGCTCTGGGAGGGCGGGGGGCACAGGGGGGACCCAGGCGTCCGGGGGGGGGGGGGCACAGGGGGACCCAGGGGGCACCCAGGCGTCTGGGGAGGGCAGGGGGGCTGGGGGGGGGACCCAGGGGTCCACAGGAACAGGGGGGCACGGGGGAGGGGGCCTGGCATCAGGGGGGTGAGGGGGGACGTGGGGGACCCCAATGTTGGGGGGGGGACATGAGGTCTGGGAGGGTGGGGGGGTGCAGGGGGGACCCAGGGGTCTGGGACACCGGGGGCACATAGGACTTGGGGGGCCTGCAGGGCACCCTGGCACGCGGGGGGAGACACACACAAGGACATGGGGGGGCCTGGGTGTGCGCTGACCCCCCCGTCCCCCCCCCCAGGGCAGGAGCTGCGGCGGGTGAAGCCCCCCCGGCGCTCGGGGTCCTTCTTCGGGCGGGGGGGCAGCTCCTACGCCCCTGTGTCAGGGGGGGCCGGGCTGGAGCAGGGCTGAGCCCCCCCACACCCGCTGGACTGGGAGCACTGGGAGCCCCCCCTGTGCAGACTGGGAGCACTGGGGGCCCCCAGCGATGGACCTGGCCCCCGAGGGACCCAGGTGTCCGGGACCCCTGCACTTTGTACCCACCCCCCCCTTCACGCACACTAATAAACTGCACAGGGACACGCACGTCACTGTCACCATCACTCCCCCCCGTCACACCCACGGGTTTAGGGCTGATTCAGGGCGGTTTGGGGCAGATCGGGAGAATTTGGCGCTGATTCAGGGCAGTTTGGGACATCAGAGTGATTTGGGGCAGATTTCTGCTAATTTGGGGCAGTGTGGAGCTAGCTTGGGGCAGATTCAGGCTAATTCAGGGCAGTTCAGGGCTAATTCAGGGTGGTTCGGGACATACCGGGGCAGTTTGGGGCCGATGGGTCGGCAGCGCTGCCAAATGGTGGCCCCACGTGACGGCGGCCATTTTAGGGCTGGGGGGGGGGAACAGGGGGATGGACACGCGTGTGTGTGTGTGTGTCATGGAGCTGTGCGTGTCACGGGGCCTCGTGTTTCATGGGGGGCCTCCCCTCGTTAGTGCCAACGAGCACCTTGACACCGCACGCACCTCGCTCGCCCCGCAGCCTCCTTTGGGGCAAATCCAGCCGATTTAGGGGCACTGCTCTCCCGTCCAGCCTTCATGGGGTGCGCCCTGTGCACAAAACCACCTCAAAATTCAACTATTTCGCTGTTTAACCCCATTTTCCTCCTTTCCCCTTCACTCCCCGCTAGCCAGGGGCTATTTTTAACCAACTTTACCGCATTTTTTTACAAATAAAACCCCAGCACGCCCCCGGCTCTGCGGCAAAGCTGCCTCAGCCCCAAGTAACTTTTTTTTTTCAAGGGAGAATCAGTGATTTAGGACAGCTTTGTGCTCGGAAAGGGGGGTTTAACGGCACAGGTGAATATCGGCTCTGAAATCGAGCAGGTTTACAAACTGAGAAGGGGGGGAAATATAAATATTTGGGGGTATAAAGTAAGTATTTTGGGAAATGGCGTCCTGAGGGAAACCGCGAGGACACGCCACCCCCCCCCCCCCCCCCCCCCCCTCTTTCCTCAGGGCGATGATCTTGCGAGGAAACGCCATTTCGGGTCGGTGGAGCGGCTCATTCCCGAGTAAAACGGGGTTTTGGCCAGGGACCCCCCGGGCCCCCCCAGGCGCTGGCTTTGGCGGCATTTGCCTGAGGGACGGGCGGCACGGGGGGGGAGGGGGCGCACCCGTTTTCTGAGGTAAAAATCAAGGGGGGAAAGATTTTTTTTTTACTTTTTCGTCTCTCCCGGCTCCTCGCTGCAGGCGGGGGACGGGGGTCCGCGTCGGCTGTGGGGGGGGGTGTCACCCCCCCATTGTGGGGCGGGAAGCGAAGGGGCGATCGCGCCCGCCCCCGCGGCACTGCGGCGGGGGGGGGGGGGGGGGGCGGCGCGCGTGCGCAGTGCCGCGCTGCGCCACCCGCAGCGGCCGGGCCGGCCGGCGCCGGTTAGAACCGGCCGCGGGGCCGCCTCACCGCGAGGCCGCCGCTCCGCGTATCCCTCCGCCGCCGGGCCCGCCCCCAGTCCCTGTTTTTTTGCCTGTAAATGGGCGTGGATGAGGTATAAACGTGACGTTACAGCTTGGGGGGAGGGGGAGGGGGAGCGAGGGGGGTTGTGCCGGTTTAGCGGCGGTTTGGGGGTCCCCGGTGGGGATGGGTGTGGGGAACGCGG
This sequence comes from Phoenicopterus ruber ruber, assembly GCA_009819775.1. Taxonomy (NCBI): domain Eukaryota; kingdom Metazoa; phylum Chordata; class Aves; order Phoenicopteriformes; family Phoenicopteridae; genus Phoenicopterus; species Phoenicopterus ruber. The sequence goes on along the minus strand of WNMK01000061.1, from coordinate 113,549 downwards.
TAAAGTACCCCCCTCTCCCCTTTTCTTGAGGTAATTTTTGTGTGAAAAGTCGTTTAAAAGGGCTGGTTTTCAAGAGGAAGAAAAGCCTCAGGAAAATGGTGCCTTTGGGGTTCAAGAAGAGTGAGGAATGGGGGGAGTTTCACCCCCAAACCCTGTGCAGAGCAGTCTGGGGGGGGAGGCGGAGGAGCCCCCTCTTTCTGGGCTCAAAAAGGGGCTGTTTAGGTAAAAAAGGGAGCTGGAAAAACAGTTTTCAGCTCGGTGCTGGTTTTTGAGGCCTCCCCCACAGTTCTGCACTGAGTCAGGGCCAAAATCTGTACCCTGGACCTCAAAACCAGCTTAAATTGGCCTAAAAGTGCTGGCAGAGCTGTTGGGCTTCTTTGGGGCTCATTTTGAGGATTTTTAGTGCTATGCTAACTTTAAAAAAAAAAAAAAAATCACCCTGCTGGACCTTTTTATTCTTTTTTTTTCCCCTGATAAAAACCCAGGTTTTGGTGAAAACCGGGTTCACCTTTCTGATGGAAAATGCCTTAAAATGGACTGTCAGGCTCAGCCCCTGAGGGAAAAGAAGCTTTTGGGGGCATTTCTATGCAGAAAATGTGAACTCTGGCCGCGTCACAGTCGATAAAATAATTTCAAAGCTGAGATCAGGGAGGGAGGGTGTACGTGCTTAAACAGCCAGAAATGGGCAAATCATTGTTGCAAAAATCATCATCAAGGTGAATTTGCCCCCAAAAATACAGGTTATGAGTGAGGGGAGGCCTCTTCCTACGGCTGAAATGGTGGAAAAAACCCAGTTTTGTGGGTCTTAATGTCAGAATAACGCAGCAAAATATTAATAACAGCAAAATGTCTTCTCCCACAGGAAACGCCCTGGAAGCGCGTTGGAAAAACTCGCCCTGCACCTCCTAAATGCCTCATTGGCTTCGTCAGCGGCTTTAATTAGCCCCGGATCGGCTTTAATTACAGGTTTTGGGGGGGGCGTCTTCCCTGCCAGCACTTTTGGGGTGTCATTTCCTGCCAGGAAACGCCTCAAAATGCCACAAAAGGGGATTTTTTTTCCTCCTGGTTGAAAACAGGCTGTGCTATGACTCAGCACGGCCCTGAAATTGTGTGAAATGCAGAGATTTTGGGGTATTTTCGTGGAAAGGAAGAAGTAAAAAAGGGTCGTTTGGGCTTTGCTAGCAAGGGGTGAAAATAAACATTAAAGTGTTGATTGGGCTTTGCTGGAAACAAGGGAAATAGGTGAAAAAAAGGGTTTCTGGGGTCTGTGTGTTCCCCTCAAGAGCCAAGTGCCGCTCACCTTTTTTTCCCCAAGATTTGTGACCGTTTTGGGGAGAAAAGGAGCCTTTTTTTGCAAGGGCCCGGACCCGTGACACAGCAAGAGCGAAAACGACGTTAAGTATTATTGAAGGAATAACGAGAATGCTCTGAAATTGTCAGAAAGGTCAGAGCGGGGTTTTTTCGTCCAGAACTGGCAAAATCGAGCAAAAATTTGGTGTTAAATTTAACCATTTTCATGCTAAAACACATGGGGCGGCTGAATGCCTCCCGCTGCCGGGGTGATTTATGAGGAAAAAAAGGAGAAAAAAAAGGAAAAAAAGAAAAGCTCCGTTCTGGCATGCCGGGGCAGGATGATTTTTTTTGGCCGCTGCCCTTTTTTGGCGCTTTCGGGGACTACTTGGTGCCCCCCGCGGAGGCGGCGGCGGCGCTGCGGCCGCCGCGGTTTATAAGGGGCCCGGGCGGGCGGGCGCCGCCCGCGGCTGGTCCCTGCGAGGCTGCGCGGCGGCTTCGTGGCTCAGAGAAGCTCTTGAAGCTGCTTTATTTAAAGGAAAAAAGAGCTGAAAGCTGTTTCCTTTAAAGAAAAAAAGCTCTTAAAGCTGTTTTCTTTCTTGGAATATTTAAAACACGGCAATTCGATCGTTCGGAAAAGCCGGAGCGAGCTAGGGCGCTTTTTTTCATGAAAAAAGCCCTCAAAGCAGCTTTATTTTTAAAAAAAAAAGCTCTTAAAGCTGTTTTCTTTTTAAAAAACGAAGCTCTTAAAGCCGTTTTTAAAAAAAACGAAGCCCTTAAGGCTGTTTTCTTTCAAGAAAAGCTCTCGAAGCTGTTTTAATTTTTTTAATTCTTAAAATATTGTCATTTGATAGTTTAGAAAAGCTGGAGCGAGCTAGGGCGCTTTTTTAAATGAAAAAAAGCTTTCAAAGCTGCTTTACTTTAAAAAAAAAGCGCTCTTGAAGCAGTTTTCTTTTTTTAAAAAGCTCTTATAGCTATTTTATTTTTTTAAAAAAGCTCCTAAAGCTTTTTTTTTTTTTTAAAAATAAGCTCTTAAAGCTGTTTTAATTTTTTTTTAAAAAAAGCTCCTAAAGCTGCTTTCTTTAAGAAAAAGCTGTTAAAGCTTTTTGCTTTGTTTCTCCTAAGAAGCAGCGCCGGGCCGGGCCGGGGGAGTGCAGGTTGGGTGCGGATGTTTCGGGAGAGTTTGGGGTGAAATGCGGCATTTTAAGACAAGACAGAAGATGGCTGGCAAAGGAAGATGGATTGAGAGAGGAGATAATTGGGGGGAAAAAAGGAAGAATCAAGAGCGAAGATAAACCTTGGCAGGGAGCGAGATTAACGGCTTGAAGAGAGAAATGAGGGAGATGAGTTTTTTTCCCCCAGCAGCCCTGGCTGGGGGAAAAAAAAGGACTTTCTGATAAAAGGCAGTGGCCGGGAAGGAGGTGCTGGGCAGGGCAGCCCAGGGAAGAGGAGAAAGAAGTGAGAAAAGAGGAAAACAGAGAGAAGAGAGGAAAAAAAAGAGCCGGTGCAAGTTGGCGAAGCTGGAGGAAATCAATCGTAAAAAAATTAAGGGGAAAAAGAGCCCATGGAGATGGGTGAAGCTGGAGGAGAAAGTAGAGGAAAAAGAGAGAAAAAAGGGTGAAAAAAAGGAGAGAAAAATAGAAAAAAGAAAAACAGAAAATAGAGAAAAGGAAAAAACAGTCTGCTGGAAATTGGAGAAGATAGGAAAAAAAAGCAAAATCAGAGGAGCCAGTGGAAATTGGTGAAGCTAGAGGAGGAGAGAGGAAAAAAACCAGGCAAAAATGAGAAAAGAGAAAAAAATAAAAGGGAAAAAATAAAGAGGAAAAGAGGAAAAAAAAAAAAGAAAAAATAGAAAAGAAAGAGAAAAAAGAAAAAAGATAGCAAAGAGAAAAAATAAGAAAGGAGAAAAAATAAGAAAAGACAAAAATAAGAGAAAAATGAGAAAAATAAGACAGTGAAAAATAAGAGAAAAATAAAAAGAAAAAATAAGAATAAGAAAAGAGAAAAATAAGAGAAAAATAAGAAAGAGAATAAGAAAAAATAAGAAAGGAAAAAATAAGAGAAAATAAAGAAAAGAGAAAAAATAAGAGAGACAAGAAAAAATAAAGGAAAAAATAATAAGAAAAAAGAGAAAAAGAAAAGAAAAAATAAAAAAAGATAAAAAATAAGAGAAAAATAAGAAAAGAGAATAAGAAAAAATAAGAAAGAAAAGAGAAAAAAGAAAAGAGAAAAAATAAAAGGAAAATAAGAGAAGAGGAGCAGTTAGAGAAGAGGAGCGATAAGAGAAGAGCAGCAGTGAGAAAAGAGGAGCAGTGAGAGAAGAGCAGCAGTGAGAAAAGAGGAGCAGTGAGAGAAGAGCAGCAGTAAGAGGAGCAGTAAGAAAAGAGGAGCAGCAGTAAAAGAGCAGCAGTAAGAGAAGAGCAGAGATGGGAGAAGGTGAAGGAGGAGGCGGAGGAAAACGGAGGCTCAGAGAATGAGGCTGAAAGGGAGCGAAAGCCGGAGCGGCGGCGGCGGAGCCGGGTGAGCCCCCCGGGGCGGGGGCGGGGGGCTCTTGTCGTTGCAGGCACCGCGGCCGTCGCCCCCCGGTTCTGTAAGACCCCCAGAAACGGGGCGCGAGCCCCAAACCCCGCTCCAGCGTCTCCGGGGGCAGCGCTCGTAGGTCCCGCCTGTCGCCGCAGAGTAAGTGACCCCGAACCCCCTCTGGCTCCCCGAAACGGCGACGCGCGGGAGGGGACGGCCGACGCTCTCTGGAAAAAGGGAAAAGAGGAGGAAACGGAAAAAGGAAAAAAAGGGGGTTGCGTTTGCGGGGGCGGGGTGGGGGGTGTCTCGAGTGTTTTTCCCCCCCCAGGGAAGCAGCAAAACGCAGGAAAAAAAGGCAAATAACGGTGAGAAAAATGACAAGGAAAAGTAAAAAGAGACCCCGAGTCTCAGGATTTAACCAAAAAAGGCAAATCCGCACCCAGAGCGCACTCAGGAGCTTTGCCGCAGGGACCTTTGAGGATAAAAACACTGATTTGATTAATGTGGAGCCGGTCAGAAGTAAGATTTTTATTTAATTGGGGTTTTTGGGGGTGTTTCTGTTGGTTTCTGGCTGGTGGAGCTGGGTCAGGGTCTGGCGGGGGGGGGGGCGGCGCGTTTTGGGCTTGTTTCCAGCCTTTCCGCAGATGCAGTGGTAGGAGGCAGCTTGGAAGAAAAGCCGCTTTTTTCCCCCAAAATGGAGCTGGAAAATCAGGATTGTGGCTCGTGCCGAGCGTCCCCAGGAGCTTCCCTTAGGAAAAAATAATGTAAAAAACCCCCAAACACCCCAAAACGCTCGGCAGGGGAGGGGGACGGGGACGGAGCCAGGCGGGGGCGGGGGGGTGCAATAATTGTATTTTCAGGTTTTCTCCATAAACAGCAGCAGGATGATTAAATTTAGGCTTTTTCCCCCAAAACGAGCTGTAAGTGTAGGAGCGAGCGAGGGGGGAGCAAAAAAATTAAGGCAAAAAACCCCAAATCGCTTCGTCCGTGATGGTGGCAAGTACCCTCGGCGTGCCCCCCTGTTCACCAAAATCACCCGCTTTGGGGGCGGGGGGAGGGGCTGCGGATTTGGGGTGTTTCCGGCCGGTTTCGGTGTCGCAGGGGCGTCGGGGCGCGGTGGTGCCGGTGGGGGGAGTGCTGGGACCCCCGAAATGCGCCGCGCGGCATGTTTGCGCCCCCCAACCTTGTCACCCCCCTCCCGGCGCGGAGCGATGCGGAAAACGATGGCTTTGATGGATAAATGCGAAAAAACAGGCGTTTTACCGCTTTTACCCCAAACGGTGGCTGACGGGGCGGGGGGGGCTGTGTCTCGCAGGTGTTTTTTCCAGACCCCCCGGCCGGCGCCCGCACCCGCCGCTCCTGCGCCTCCGACTGTAAAGCCGAGGATTCGTAGCCTCAGACCGCCATATTGGGGCAAAAAAGCCCAAAAAAGGGTCTACAGAAACAGTAGGGATTGAAAAAAAAAAAGGGTATTTCTGCTGCTTTCACCCCAAAACATGGGAAATTCTGGCCGGATTGGGCGTGATGGGGGCGACGCAGTTTCACCCCGGGCGGGTTTTGCCGCTTCCCCCCCCAATTCCACTTCTTCCCCCCCAGATCCACAAATTTGAAAACAAAAAACCCCCCCGAAAGGCCAAAACTGCCCCGAAACGCACAGCGAGTGCTGTTGGCTGGGCCCACCCCCCAAACTGGGATTTTTGTGGAAAACCTGCCTTTCCCCCCCAAAAAAAGCTTAGTCAGTGCCTTCGCATGTTGCCTGGGGAGGGGGGAGGCTTTTTTAACCTTTTTCCCAGGTTTTTTTCCCCAAAACGATAGGAGTTGAGGAGAAGCCGCAGAATTTTTGGGTAGGGAAGAGCTCGGTCGCTCCGGCTGCTCGGCCGTTGTTCCCGGCGTTGTTCCCGGCGTTGTTCCGGCTGTTGTTGTTGTTGTTGTTGTTTCTCTCCCCTCCCCCGCTCTCCCCCGACGCAGCGACAGTGCCTAAAACGGCCTCGATCCACCCCAAAATGGACAATTGGGTACAAAAAAAGGCTAAAAACTAGAAATCCCCCCAAAAATAAGAGGCAGGAAAGGTGAGCGAGCGGAGTAAGTACCGGCGGGGCCCCCTGCGCCTGGGATGCGTGCCCGACCCAAAATCCCACTTTCTGAGCCCGTTTTGCGCCTGGGATGGTGACCCTGACCCAAAATCCCACTTTCTGAGCCCGTTTTGCGCCCGGGATGGTGACCCTGACCCAAAATCCCACTTTCTGAGCCCGTTTTGTGCCCGGGATGTGAGCCCGACCCAAAATCCCGCTTTCTGAGCCTGTTTTACGCCCGGGACGCGTGCCCGACCCAAAATCCCGCTTTCTGAGCCCATTTTGCGCCTGGGATGTGAGCCCAACCCAAAAACCCACTTTCTGAGCCCGTTTTGTGCCTGGGACGTGAGCCCGACCCAAAATCCTGCTTTCTGAGCCCGTTTTGTGCCCGGGACGCGTGCCTGACCCAAAATCCCCACTTTCTTGAGCCCGTTTTCCAAGGGGGACGCATGCCTGACCCAAAATCCTGCTTTCTGAGCCCATTTTGTGCCTGGGACATGAGCCTGGCCCAAAATCCCACTTTCTGCACCTGTTCTGCGCCGGGGAAGCGTGCTGGACCCAAAATCCCGCTTTCTGAGCCCGTTTTACGTGGGGAACGTGTGCCTGACCCAGCCCCCCCTTTCGGAGCCCGTTTTGCGCCGGGAAGCGCACCGGACCCAAACCCCCCTGTTTTTAGTAAAAAACCCCGAACCACCGACCCCCCAAAAAAGCCCCTGGGGAGGCCCCGCCCCCAGGTTGCTTTTTTGGGGCGGTTTCCTGCCTCCTGGCCGTCGGGGGCGCCGCCCCCCGCCGCCAGCGCGGCAGAACCGTCGGTTTGCGTTGTTTTCCCAGAGCCGCCCGTTTCGGGGCGCGGGGGCTGCCCCCCGACCCCCGACTGTCGGGAGCGGCGGCAGAGGAAAAGGGGCCCAAGGCGGGGGCGCCGCCCCCGTTTTGGGGAGGTTTTTTCTTTTCCTGAGAACCGCGCTGTCTCAGGTTTTGCTTTTTTCTCCTCCGGACCCAAAAAGGCCAAAAAAAAGCAAAAGGCGCCGGTGGAGGCACCCCCGGGCGCCCCCGGGGCGGGGTTCGACCCCCCGCGGCGCCCGCTGCCGGCCTCCCGCCCCGTCGCGACGGGGCCCCCGCGTTGCTTTGGGGAGCCCGTGGTGTGGGGGCAGGTGACCCCATATCGTGACAGGGACCCCGTATCGCGACGGGGTTCCCCTGTTTCTGCGAGGACTCCGTACCGTGACAGCAGCCCTGGACCTCTTCGAAGCCCGGTATCGCGACGGGAGCCCCCGTATCATGATGGGGACCCCGTGTTACTCCGAGGACTCCATACCACGACGGGCACCCCGTGTCGCTTTGGAGACCCCACATCGCGACAGGGACCCCGTATCGCGACGGGGGCTCCCCGGGACCAATAAACCTGCTGAGACCTGACAGGCCTCGTGTCGTCCCTGGTGCTGGGGGGGCTGGGGCGGGGAGGTGGGACGCGGGGGGTGCCACGTCACGGCGCTGTGACACCACCGGCTTGTCCCTGACACCTGCGAAACGTCACTGCCCTTTCCCTGTGACATCACTGCCTGTTCCTGCCAGGCTGGTGGCCTATTGGTGACGTCACTGTCTGTTCCTGCCCGCGTGTCCCTCACACCCCCTTCCCGCCCCCCGCCGGCCCCGCCCCTCGCCGCGCCCTCTCCCATCAGCGGCACCGCCCTCTCGCCCCGCCCCGCCTCCTTGCCCCGCCCCTCGCTCCTCCCTGGCCCCGCCCCCCGGCGGCTCTGTTTCAGACGCCTTCCTAGGCCCCGCCCCCTTCCAGCGCGGCCCCGCCCCTGGCTCCACCCCGTTCCCCCTCGCGGCTCCGCCCCAGCTCCACCCCGTCCCCCAGGCTCCACCCCGTCCTCCAGGCTCCACCCCCGCCCCATGCCCCGCCCGCGGTCCCGCCCCCTGGTCCTCCACCGGATCCTCCCGCCCGGCGCCGCCGCCGCCGCCTCCGGGCCCGCTCCGGCCTCGGCCCCCCCGGACCCCCGGGCCCCCCCGGGCCCCCCCGGGCCCCCGCGATGTGGCTCTTCTCCCGGGACCCGGTGCGGGATTTTGCCTTCGAGCTGGGCCCGCCCGACCCCGACCCGGACCCGGCCCCGGCGGCGGACGCGGACCCGGCCCCACTCTGGCGGCTGCTGCGGGGACGGCGAAAGGTGGGGGGCGGGGGGAGCGGGGAGGGGAGCCCGTCGTGTCCGCGTCGTGTCCGCGTCGTGTTCCCCTGCCTCCAAGTCCCCCACGACCCCCTGTCCCCCATCCCCATGTCCCCCCGTGTCCCCCCATGTCCCCCCCATCCTCATGTCCCCCACGACCCCCTGCCCCCCATCCCCATGTCCCCCCACGACCCCCATGCCCCCCCATGTCCCCCATGTCCCCCTGCCCCTCATCCCCGTGCCCCCCCATGCCCTCCATGTCCCCCATCACCCCCTGCCCCCCATCCCCATGTCCCCCACGACCCCCCATGCCCTCCATGTCCCCCTGCCCCCTATCCCCATGCCCCCCCACGTCCCCCATGTCCCCCTGCCCCCCATCCCCACGCCCCCCCGCCCCGTCCCCACGGTGTCCCCGTGTCCCAGGCGGACGGGGCGCCGGTGTCGGTGTTCGCCCACAGCCTGGGGACGGGGGATGCGGCTGCCACCCCCCTGGCCCGGGCGGCCCTGCGGCGCCTGCGCAGCCTGCGGCACCCCAACGTCCTGGGGTACCTCGACAGCCTGGAGGTGACGGGGGTGGGAGGGACATTGGGGGGGACAGGGGGACACTGGGGGGACATGGGCAGATGGGGGGACTGGGAGACATGGGGGACACTGGGGGACAGGGGGACATTGGGGGGATGGGGGGGACATGGGGGGACACTGGGGGGATGGGGGGACATGGGGGACAGGGGGACACTGGGGGACAGGGGGACATTAGGGGGATGGGGGGACAGGGGGGACGGGGGGGGAAACAGGGCCATAGAGGCAGGACAGGGATATGGGGGGACATGGAACAGTGAGGGGACATGGCATGGGGGGATGGGGGGGGTACAGGGGGACATTGGGGGACATGGGGGATACAAGGGGGACTGGGGGATGTGGGGGGACGTGGGGACAGTGTGGGATGCAGGGAGATGGGGGGGACAAGGTGACGTGGGGGGTGTGGGGGGACCCGGGGGGACGTGGTGACACTTGGGGTGCGTGTGGTGACGTCACGGCCCCCCCAGACGGAGCAGTGCCTGTACCTGGTGACGGAGGCGGTGACGCCGCTGCGCCGGCACCTGCGGCTGCGGCCCCCGACGGGCGACCTGGGGGAGCAGGAGGTGGCCTGGGGGCTGCACCAGCTGCTGGTGAGGTGCGGGGGTCCCACGGGGGGGGACCCAGTCATCCAGGGGGTCCCACGGGGGGGGACACGACACCCAGGTGTCCGGAGGGTCCCACGGTGGTGGGGGGGGACCCAGTCATCCAGGGGGTCCCACGGTGGGGGGGGGGGGACACCCAGGTGTCCGGAGGGTCCCACGGTGGTGGGGGGGGACCCAGGCATCTGGGGGGGTCCCACGGGGGGGGGGGGGGGGGACCCAGGCATCCAGGGGGTGACCCCAGGCATTCAGGGGGGCCCTGGGATCCAGGGGGGCCTGGGCCTCTGGGAGGGACCCAGGTGTTTGGGGGGACTCAGATGTTCGAGGGGGGACCCAGGTGTCCAGGGAGTCCCAAGCATTTGGGGGGACCCAGGCGTCCAGGGGGGATGCAGGCATCTGGGGGGGGACCCCATCATCTGGGGGGTCCCCGATCCCGGCTGACACTCCCACAGACGGCGCTGTCTTTCCTGGGGGGCTCGGGGCTGGTGCACCACGCGCTGGGGCTGGACGCCGTCTTCGTCGACCCGGGGGGCGACTGGAAGCTGGGGGGGCTGGAGCGGGTGGCGGCCGCCAGCGAGGGGGTCCCCCCCCGGCCCCCCAGCATCCCCCCCCGGCCCCAGGACCCCCCCGAGCTCAGCGACTCCTCACGAGGGCAGGGTGATCCCTGGTGAGTTATGGGGGGGCGTGGGGGGACACAGGGCCTGGGGGGGATGTGGGGTCATGGGGGGACACAGGGGGACATGGGACCTGGGGGGGGGACAAGGGGATGTGGGGGGTCTTGTTGGGGGACACAGGGACATGGGGGGGACATGGGGCCTGGGGACATGGGGGGTCATGGGGGGACACGGGGGGTCATGGGGGATGGGGGGACATGGGACAGCATGGGGGGGCACAGAGGGTCTTAAGGGGGGGCCACGAGGCCTGGGGAGGGACATGGGGGGGTCATGGGGGGACACACATGGGCTGGGGAGGGGCATGGGGGGCGCGGGGGGATATGGGGGGTCATGGGGCTGGGGGAAGCGGCCGTGGGGGGCTCTGGGGGGCGGAGGGGACCTGAGGGGTCCCCACATCCCCGCGCTGCCACGGCTGTCCCCAGGGCGGGGGACATGTGGCGCCTGGGCTGCCTCATCTGGGAGGTCTTCAACGGGCCCCTCCCCCGGCCCGGGGCCCTGCGCAGCTTCGGCAAGGTCAGCCCCGACACCGGGGTCCCCCCTGGGCCCCCCCGGATGCCAGGGTCCGTGCCCCCCACCTGGGCCCCCCCAAACACCAGGGTTCCCCCAACACTTGTTTCCCCCCCAAGCTGTTGACTACCCTCCCCCCTCTGAGTCCCCCAAACTCCTGGGTCCCCCAAAACACCTGGGTCTCCCCTGGACACCTGGGTCCCCCCACCCACCAGGGTCCCCCAAAACACCCCAGTCTCGTCTGGATGCCTCAGTCCCTCCCACCTCCCTGGGTCCCCTCACCTCCCTGTGTCTCCCCGAATGCCTGGGTCCCCCAAAACACCTGGGTCCCCCCTGGGTGCCCGCCCCCTGCCCCCACCTGGGTCCCCCAGACGCCGGGGCCCCCCTGACCCCCGTCCCCCATCCCCAGCTGCCGGCAGGGCTGGTCCCCCCCTTCTGCGAGCTGGTGGCCGCGGAGCCGTCGGCGCGGCCGGGGCCGGGGCAGCTCCTGCAGCGCCTGCAGCGCCCGGGGGCCTTCCTCGCCTGCCCCCTCGTCCACACCGGCCTCTTCCTCGAGCAGCTCCAGGTCTGTGGCACCAGCACCGCCCTCATCCCCGTCCCCTCATCCCCGTCCCCTCATCCCCGTCCCCTCATCCCCGTCCCCTCATCCTCATCCCCATCCCCATCCCCTCATCCCCGTCCCCTCATCCTCCGTGCCTCGGCTTTGTCCCCGTCCTGGTCCTCGGTCCCCATCAGCCACCTCCAGCGTGTCCCCTGTCCCCGTCCCCGGGTGATCTCTGTCCCCGTCTCATCCCTGTCCTCTCCCTCCCCATCCCACCCCGTCCCAGTCCCCTCCATCCCTGTCCCCGTCCCTCCGTCCCCAGCCCGTCCCCGCACCCCCTGACGCCCTCCCCGTCCCCCCCAGGTCCGGGACGCCTCGGAGCGCCGGACCTTCCTGCAGGAGCTGAGCGGCCGCCTGGACGCGCTCCCCGGCCCCTTCCGCCGCCACAAGCTGCTGCCCCGGCTGCTGGCGGCCCTCGAGTTCGGCGGCGCCGATGCCAGCGCCCTGCCCCCCCTCCTCAAGGTGGGCCCCCCCCGCCCCCGCTGGGTCCCCCCCGGTGTGTCCCCCCGCCTCACCCGTCCCCGTGCCCGCAGGTGGCGAAGGTGCTGGACCCCCCCGAGTACCAGGAGCGGATCGTCCCCGTCATCGTCCGCCTCTTCTCCTCCCCGGACCGGGCGCTGCGCATGCAGCTGCTGCAGCAGGTGGGGAGCGACCCCCTCGTCTCGTGGGGCCCAGACACCGACACTGGGGTCCCCACAGCCGCGGGGGTCTGGGGGGGTCGGGGGGTGGCTCACCCGGACGCCTGGGTCCCGCAGCTGGAGGAGTACGTGGAGTTCCTGCCCGAGGCGACGGTGGACGCCCAGATCTTCCCCCATGTCGCCCACGGGTTCCTCGACACCAACCCCGCCATCCGTGAGCAGACAGTCAAGGTGGGCGTCCCCCACCCTGGAGACCCCCCCCCCGGACACCTGGGTCCCCCCCAAATGTGTAGGTCCCCCCCAGTCACCTGAGTCCCCCCACCCACTTGGGTCCCCCTGAACGCCTGGGTCCCCCCAGATATCTGGGTTCCCTCCCAAACACGTCAGTCCCCCCAGACACCTGCACCCCCAATCACTTGGGTCCCCTTCACCCACCTGAGCCCCCCCAACCTCCTGGGTCCCTCCCTGACATCCCGGGTCCCCCCCAAACATTTGGGTCCCCCCAAATACCTGGGTCCCTCCCGACCACCTGGGTCCCCTGAGCCCCGGGTTCTCCCCAAACGCCTGGGTTCCCCCACATCTGGGTCCCCCCAGATGCCGGGGCCCCCCCTGACCTCCTGCCCCCCCGCAGTCGATGGTGCTGCTGGCGCCCAAGCTGGGGGAGGGGCGCCGGGGGCGGGAGCTGCCGCGGCTGCTGCTGCGGGTGCAGGCGGGCGACGCGCTGGGACCCCTGCGCTGCAACGCCACCCTCTGCCTGGGGCGCCTGGGCCCCCTCCTGCCCCCCCAGGTGAGCACCCCCCACACCCCGCGCCCCCCCCCCCGCAACGCACCCCCCTCCACGCTCACCCCCGCCTCACTCTGCCCGCCCCCAGACCCGGCAGCGGGTGCTGGCCCCCGCCCTGGCGCGGGCAACGCGGGACCCCTTCGCCCCGGCGCGGGCGGCCGCCGTCGCCGCCTTCGCCGCCACCCACGGGTGCTACTCGCCCCAGGAGTGCGCAGGGAAGGTGCTGCCCGCCCTCTGCGGGCTCACGGCCGACCCCCACCCCGGCGTGCGGCAGCAGGTGGGGCAGCGGGGCTGGGGGGGCTTGTGCTGTGGGGCTCGGAGCGCTGGGTCCCCTGGCAATGGGGCTGGGGGTGCTGGGGGTCCCATTCTAATGGGGCTGGGGGTGCTGGGGTCCCCTTGCAATGGGGCTGGGGGTGCTGGGTCCCCTGGCAATGCGGCTGGGGGTGCTGGGGGTCCCATTCTAATGGGACTGGGGGTGCTGGGTCCCCTGGCAATGGGGCTGGGGGTGCTGGGGGGTCCCATTCTAATGGGGCTGGGGGTGCTGGGGGTCCCATTCTAATGGGACTGGGGGTGCTGGGTCCCCTGGCAATGGGGCTGGGGGTGCTGGGGGGTCCCATTCTAATGGGGCTGGGGGTGCTGGGTCCCCTGGCAATGGGGCTGGGGGCGCTGGGGTCCCTTTGCAATGGGGCTGGGGGTGCTGGGGTTCCCCTTGCACGGGTGCTGGGGGTCCCCTTGCAATGGGGCTGGGGGTGCTGGGGTCCCATTGCAGGGGGAGCTGGGGGGCTGGGTGCTCACACAGTGGGTGCTGGGGGGGGGGCTGTGTCCCCATCTGGGCATCACTGGGGCTGGAGGAGTCTCCTGTCTTTCGGGGGGTCCCTCACTGTTGGGGCCCCCCTGCCCCCCCCCCCCCGGTTCTCCCCAGGCTTTCCGGGCGATCCGCAGCTTCCTGGATCAGCTGGAGGCGGCCGCCGAATCTGGGGGGGCCCCGGAGGGGGGTGAGAGAATGGGGGGGGAGAGAGACCCGGGGAGGGGCCAAGAATGGGGGGGCTGGGGTGAGAAATAGAGGTCCTGGGGAGAGAGGGGGAGAACAGGAGGGGGGACATGGGGGGCTGCTGGGCAGTTGGGGGGCACATATGGGGGGACTCTGGGGGGGGGCAGTAGGGGAGTGACAGTGGACTCACATGGGGGTGGAGGAACACGGAGGTGGTTTGGGGGTGCCCCCCTTGCCACCTCATGACCTCTCTCTCCCTCCCCCAGATGCCCCCAGCACAGCTGCTGCCCCGGGGGGGCCGGGGAGTGGGTCGGGGGGGCTGGGGGCCGCCGTGTCCTGGGCCGTCACCGGCGTCACCTCCCTCACGGCGCGGCTGATGGGGGCCGAGGCCGGGGCTCCCCCCCAGACCCCCCTGCAGACCCCTGCCGAGGGTCCCCCGGCCCCCCCAGAAGGTGAGTGTTCCCCACCCCCCCGGGACCTCCCCCCCCCCCCCCCAAGTGTTCCCAAATGCCCTCTGGGGTCCCTACACCCCCTCAGGGGCATCACCGCCCCCCAGGGTCCCTCAAACGCCTCTTGGGGTCCCCAGTGTCCCCCCCCAGCTCCCCTGCAATGTCCCCAACCCCCAGGGTCCCCCACCCCCCTCCATGGACCCCAACTCCCCCTGACAGGGGGTCCTCAGGGTTCCCCCTGGGTCATGAACCCCCTCCCACCCTTGGGGACCCCCAGCACCCCCCCTGACCCCCCCCCCTTTTGTCCCCCCCAGAGCCCCCCACCGAGCAGCCCCCCCTGGAGGACCCCGATGGGTGGGACGACGACTGGGGCAGCCTGGAGGTGAGTTTGGGGGAGGGGGGTGTCACAGTTTGGGGGAGGGGCACAGTGTGACCCCCACTGTCCCCCCATGTGTATCCTCCCCCAGGACATGGAGCTGCCCCGGAGCCCCGCCGCGAGCAGCAAGGAGGATGGGCCCCCCCCCTGCACAGCCCCCTGCCCCCCCACCGCTGGACACCCCCCCCACTGCCCCTCCCCCAGCCGAGGGGGATGAGGAGGGGGAGGGGGAGTGGGGGGTGGGGGGGGAGTGGGGCACCGAGGATGCGTGGGAGTCGCTGCCCAGCCAGCAGGGTGAGTCGCCCCCCCAAGACCACCCCCCCCAGGACCCCCCAATGCCCCTTGGGACCCCCCCAGCCCCCTGGGACCCCAGGGACCCCCTCCAATGCCTCCTGGAAGCCTGAGAGACCCCCCCCCCCCAGCCCCCCCCAGGACCCCCCAGTGCCCCTCAGGACACCCCCCCCGCCCCCTGGGATCCCAGGGACCCCCTCCAACGCCTCCTGGGAGCCTGAGAGACCCCCCCCAGCCCCCCCGGGACCCCCCCAATGCCCGTCATGACCCCTCCTGCCCCCTGGCACCCCCAGGAACCCCCAAGGACACCCCATAGACACCCCTAGTCCCCTGGACCCACCACAGCCCCCTGGCACCCCCCCATCCCCCTGGGACCCCCAGGGACACCCCTCAGACACCCCGGACCCCCCCCCAGCCTCCCTGGGGTACCCCCCCCCACACCTCTCAAGGGACCCCCCCGGGGTGCCCCATTTGCCTCACTGGGACACCCTCTCTCGGGGGGGCACCCCCAACAACCCCCCAGCCCCCCCTGAACTGCCCCCGGGGCCTCTGCATCCCCCTTCGGCTCGGCCCTCCCTGACTCCCCCTTTCCCCAAGACCCCCCAGCCCCCCATGACCCCTGTGACCCCTGTGACCCCCACAGCCCCCCCCTCGGGCTCGGGCCGGCGGCAGCGGGAGCAGCAGAGGCGCCGGGAGCTGGAGGCCAAACGCCGGGGGGGTCCCCGGGGCCCCCCCAAACTGGGGACCCGGAAACTGGACTGAGGGGGGGGGAGGGGCGGGGGGAGGGGTAATAAACCCTCGGACGCGGGAGCGCCCCCGTGTGGTGACGGCGGGGAGCGGGAGGAGCGGGGCGGTCACGTGGGGGCGGGTGTCACGTGAGAGGACACGTGGTCGCGCATGGCCGCCCGGGAGGGCGCGAGCGCTGCCCGCCGGCGGCGGGAGGAGGTTGAGGGGGGAGGGGCCCGAGACTGCGGGGGGGGGGGGGGGGGGCGGGAGTGGGGGGCGGGGGGGGAGACACACAAGGGGGAGGGGCCGGGGGGGGAACACAAGGGGGAGGGGACCCAGGAGTGCAGGGGGGGGAGCGGGGGGGGGAGGGGCCCGGGAATGCGGAGTGGGGGGACAAGGGGGGGGGGAGTGGCCCGGGAGAGCGCGGGGGGGGGGGGGGCAAGGGAGGGGGAGGGGCCCGGGAGTGCGGGGGGGACCAAGTGGGGGGGACACGGCCCGAGACTGCGGGGAGAGCCGGGGGGGGGGGGGGGGGGGGGCGTGGAAGGGTGGGTCCCAAGGGGAGGGGAAGCAGGCGTCCGGGGGGGCCCCGGGGGGCGGGGGGGCCCAAGGGGGGGACCCAGGCGCCCGCCCCCCCGCAGGACCCGTCCGTGAGGCTGTCGAAGGCGCTGAGCTACGTCCTGCGCCACGGGGCCGTGGCCGTGGGGCTGCCCATGGGGCCGGGTGCGTGTGCCCCCCCGGCTGCCCCCGGGACACCCCACTGCCCATGTGGACCCACTCGCGACCCCCAAGTGCCCCCTCGGCCACCGGGGAGGAGCTGTGGGACCCCCGGGCCCCCCCCAAATTGCCCCCCCCAGCCCCTCAGCTGCTCCTTGGGTCCCTCGTGTGACCCCGCAACCCCCATGACCTGCCCTGGGACCCCCAACTGCCCCCAGGACCCCCCCCAAGTTGCCCCTGGGACTCCCAGTCACATCTCGGACCCCTTAACCACCCCTGGGACACCCCCACCACCACCCCAGGACATCCCCCAACTGCTCCCATGACCCGCTCAAGTTGCCCCTGGGACGCCCAGTCACATCTGGGACCCCCAAATGCCCCCTGGGACCCCTTAATCACCGGTGGGACCCCCCCCAGGACCCCCCCCCAAGTGCCCTCGGGACCCCCAACCCCCACCCCCGGGCCACCCCAGGCGCCTGGCCCCCCCGGTGACGGGGTGTGGGGGCACAGACGGCTTTGCCGAGGTGGGGGCCCTGCTGCGGCTGCCGCGCTTTGCGGGGGTCTCGGAGGAGGACGTGCGGCGGCTGGTGGCCGCGGACCCCAAGGGACGCTTCGCCCTGCGCCCCGACCCCCTGCGCATCCGCGCCAACCAGGGGCACTCCCTGCAGGTGAGGGGGACTGCGGAGCTCTGGAGGGGGGGGCTGGGGGTTCCCAGGGGCATTTGGGGTGCCAGGGGGGCTCCAGAGAGAGACCTTAGGAGCCCCAGGGGGATTTGGGGTGTCACTGGAGAATTTGGGGGTCCCTAGGGGGCTCTAGAGAGGGATTGTGGGGGTCCCTGGGGGGCTCCAGAAGGGGGCCTTGGGGGTCCCAGGGGGATATTTGGGGTCCCAGGGTGTTTCTGGGGTTCCAGGTGCCGGCGCTGGAGCTGACGCCCCTGCGGACCCCCGAGGCGCTGCCCCCCACCCTGGCCCATGGCACCCGCCGCCGCCTCTGGGCCCCGATCCGCGCCGGGGGGCTGGTGCCCATGGGGCGCACCCACATCCACCTGGCTCCCGGCCTCCCCGGGGACCCTGGCGTGCGCAGCGGTGAGGGCACCGGCATCGGGCACCCCTGTCCTGGGTACACTCCTGTCCCAGGGACACCCCCCTCCCGGGGGCACCCCCCTGTCCCGAGGGCACCCCGGTGTCCGGGCTCCCCTCACCCCCCCAACTCCCCCCCCGCCAGGGATGAGGCCGGACTCGGAGATCGCCATCATCATCGACGGCCCCCGGGCGCTGGCGGGTGAGTGGGGACCCAGACGTCCGGGGAGGACCCAGGCGTCCGGGTGACCCCCTGCCCCGCCCCCGCAGAGGGGATCCCCTTTTTCCGCTCGGCCAACGGGGTGATCCTGACGCCGGGGGACGCTGAGGGGCGACTCCCCCCGAAGTATTTCCTGCGCGTCCTGCAGCTGCGGCCACACCGTGAGGACCCCGGCATCGGGGGGGACCCAGGCATCCGGGCGGGGGGGGGGGGGGGACGACAGGACACGCACCCCCCCAGGTGTCTGGGGGTCCCAGGCATCCGGGGGGGGACCCAGGATTTTGGGGGGGGGGAGACACCCAGGAGTTCGAGGGGGGGACCCAGGTGTCTGGGCACCCCAACCCCTCCCCCTAAGGCACCCAGACATCGAGACCCCACAACCCCCACCCAAAAAAAAGGGACCCAGGCAGCCAGGCCCCATTGCCATGGTAACAGCTGGTTTATTACCCCCCCCAGGGTGTCTGCTGCCGCTGGAGGGACCCTCGCACAAGGATGGTGAAAGCCCCTTGCACGAGGGCCACAGGGGCATGAGCCCCTTGCACGAGGACCCTGGTGCCCAACAGAAGCCAATAAACCACTGCCATGACTGCTGTTCACAAGTGTCACACACGTACTTTTCACGAGCACCTCGCACGGGGGGGTTGGTGCACAAGTGCTCAGAGGGGATATAGTGGTGGGGGGGGTGCTGAGGCTGGTGCCAACATCATGGGGGACCCCTCGCATGAGGACCCCTCGCACGAGGGCTCTCAGAGGGGTTCCTGCCCCCCCGTCAGCTTGTGGAAGAGGCGGAGGTCGAGGGGCTGCCCCGGCTGCCGCCCCCCCAGGCACAGGTATCCCCCCAGGAACTCATGCAGCACCTGGCACGGGGCCAACAGCACCGACAGCGCCAGCATCACCTCCCCCTCCAGCTCCAGCGTCACCTGCGGGGGGGACCCAGGTGTCCGGGGGGTACCCAGGCCTCCGGGCCCCCTGACACCCCCCCCCCACCCCCTGAGGGACCCAGGCGTCCGGGGGGGACCCAGGCCTCCGGGCCCCCTGACCCCCCCCACACCCCGAGGGACCCAGGCCTCTGGGGCCCCTGACCCCCCACACACACGCTGAGGGACCCAGGCATCTGGGGGGGGACCCAGGGGCTTGGGGGCAGGGGGAACCCCTGGGTGTCACCCCTCCGGTCCCCTCCTACTCTCTCCCAGTCCCCTCCCAGTGCTCCCCAGTACCTGCTGGGTGTCCCAGTTGACATTCCACTGGCGCAGGGCGCTGTACCGCCAGGTGCGGATGACGCTGCCAGTGCGGGGATCCAGCCGGAGCAGCCGGGAGGGGCCGACGCCCAGCACCTCGTCCCGGCGGCTGCCCTTGAACCTGCGCCGGACGCCTGGGTTCCGCCGGACGCCTGGGTCCCCCCACTCCCCATCCCTGGGTCTACCCCAGTGCTGCCCAGTAACCCCCCCCACCCCCTCCCTATGTTCCCCACATCCCTCCCAGTTCCCCTCCCAGCGCTTCCCAAACCATTGCCAATGCCTCCCAGTAACACCCCATCCCCTCCCTATGTTCCCCAGTCCCTCCCAGCGCTTCCCAACCCATTGCCAGTGCCTCCCAGTAACACCCCATCACCTCCCTATGTTCCCCACGTCCCTCCCAGTCCACTCCCAGTCCCTCCCAGTAACACCCCATCCCCTCCCTATGTTCCCCAGTCCCTCCCAGCGCTTCCCAAACCATTGCCAGTGCCTCCCAGTAACACCCCACCCCCTCCCTATGCTGCCCAGTCCCTCCCAGTCCCCCCCAGTGCCCCCCCTACCGCACGAGGAAGTAGGCCAGGCCGAAGCCGGGCAGCGCCCTCCAGGCCTCCAGGAAGCGGAGCCGGGCCTGGGCAGGCGACAGCGCCCCCACGCGGTGGAGGACCTCCAGGATGCGGGGCACCAGCTGGGGACGAGCGTCGGGCAGAGTGTGGGGCAGGGGTTGGGGGGCAGAGGTTGGGGGGCAGGGGTTGGGGGGCAGGGAGGAGTTGGGAGGCTGGGGGGTTCCCCAGGATCTATGGGAGCAGCTGGGGGGAAGAAGATGGGCTGGGGAGGGAGCTATGGGGCAGAGGATCGCTATGAAGCCAAAGGGGTGGCTATGGCACAGGGGATCCCTATGGGGCGCAGGGGATCCCTATGGGGTGCAGGGGGTGGGTATGGGCCGGGGGGCTCTGTTACCTGTTTGGCCTTGACCTTGCGCTGGAAACGGGGGGGCAGGAGCACTCGGGGGTCCGGGGGGGGGCGTGGAGGGGCGCCGGGGGCAGTGGGGGCGGTGGGGAGCAGCGAGGGGGCCCCCCCTGGTTGCAGCCCCAGGACCCCCAGCACCCCCCGCACCTCCGCCGTGAAGGAGGCGTCAGCCAGCGAGCGCCCGCGGGAGGCCAGGCGGCACCCGGCCACCCAGCGCGCGTACTGGGGGGCCTGGGGGCAGGGGGGGGTCAGACCCCTGGAACCCCCAAAACCCCCCCGAGACGCCCTCACCCCCCCCCCCCCCAGCTCCCAAACTCCCTTGGCGTCCCCCCCAAATCCCCTCAGGACCCCCAACCCCACCGGGATCCCCCAAAGTGCCAGGCCCCCCCCCTCCCCAGCATCTCATTACTCAGCGGGCGTATTGGAGGGCTTGGGGGGGCTTGGGGGGTGTCAGACTCCTGGGACCCCCCCACATTCCCCTGGGCTGCCCCCCAGCACCCCACTACCCAGTGGGTCACCCCCATAGACCTTAGCGTCCCCCATAGGCCTCAGCCCCACGGCAGCCCCCTGGCCCCACGGCAGCCCCCTGGCCCCACAGCAGCTCCCCAGCCTCTGGCAGTCCCCCCAGCCCAGGGGCTGTCCCCTGGCCCCACAGCAGCCCCATGGCCCCACAGCTGCCCCATGGCTGCCCCTCTCACGTCACGGCAGCGCAGCTGGATCTCACTCATCCCCTCAGGTGCCGCCACCAGCAGTTTGATGCAAAACTTCTGTGCCCCCACATCCACGTCGGGGGTCACCTCACAGCCTGGGGGGACCCAGGAGTTTGGGGGGGCCCCAGCATCCATGACATCCCCCCATCTCCCCCCCAACTGGGGCCCTGTGGAGATGGGGGGGGCACTGGGGGGGGGTCTCAGGGGTCCCAGGAGGGGTTTGGGGGGGATCTCAGGAGCATTTAGGGGTCCTGAGGGGTCCCGGGGGGGGTGGGGTGGTCTCAGGGGGATTTGGGGGTCCTGGAGGGTCCCAGGGATCCTGGGGGGGGGTTTCAAGAGTCTCACCCTTGAGGTTGAGCTGATGCAGGGGCTCCCCTGGAGCTGGGGGGCTGCGGCCGTACGAGAGCGACGTCTCCTTCAGCACGGCCCAGGTGGGGCGGAACCCCCGCAGGGTCAGCTTGCGGGGCCTGGGGGGACCCAGGCATCCAGGGGGGACCCAGGTGCCTGGGCCCCGCCCTCCCACCCCCATGGACCCCTGGGGACCCAGGCGTCCGGGCCCCATGTCACCCATGGACCCAGGCGTCCGGGGGGGACCCAGGCGTCCGGGAATACCTGTAGATCTCCAGCTCCTCCGCCAGCTCGGGGACAGTGGTGAGCTCCTCCTGGGGACACCCAGCCCCAGTGACTCCCAGTATACCCCAGTATCTCCCAGTGTGGCCAGGGAGTCCCCCTAGTCCCCCCAGTGTGGCCAGAAGAGCCCCCCCCAGTCCCTCCCAGGCCCTCCCCATCCTCCCAGTCTGGCCAGAAGAGCCCCCCCCAGTCCCTCCCAGTGCTCTCCAGTCCCTCCCAGTTCCCCCAGTGGGGCCAGAATATCCTCCCCCCAGTCCCTCCCAGTGCCTCCCAGTCTCACCAGTGGGCTGGGGGGCTCAGCCTCCCCCCCCAGTTTCACCTCCAGGTTGCTGAGGGCGGCATCCAAGTCATCCAGGTCATCACCCCCCGGGGCCCCGCCTGGCTCCCCGCTGCCCCCAACCTCGTCGATGTGGTACTGGGGGGGGTGGGGGGGTCAGGAGGGGCCCACAGCCCGTGGGGGCTGTGGGGGTCTCAAGGGGGACAATGGAGGGGATTGAGGGAGCACTCAAGGGTGTGGAGGGGTGCTTGGGGGTCCCAGGGAGGAATCTGGGGGTCACAGGGGGGAATTTAGGGACTGGGGTTGGGGGGAAGTCCCAGAGGGGGTCCCGGGGGAGTATTTGGGGAACTGGGGTCCAGGGGGTTTGAGGGGGCATCTGGGGGGGTCCAGGAAGGTTTGTGGGGGTTTTGGGGGGGTTCAAGGGGATCTGGAGGGGTTTGAGGGGTTTGTGGGAATCCATGGGGGTCTATGGGTGTTTTGGAGGGTCCAAGGGGGTAGGGGGAGATCCTGGGGGGGGGTCCAAGGTTGTCTGTGAGAGTCCAGAGTGAGTATGTGGGGGATTTGGAGGGCCTGGGGGGGGGGGGGGGTGTGGTGTGTGTGGTATGTGGGAGTTTTGAGGGGTCCTGGGGGGGGGGTCCAGGGTGGTCTGGGGGGGGTATGTAGGGGTTTTGGGGGGGGGGTCCATGGGGATCCAGAGGGGTCTGGGGAGTCCCAGGGGGGTTGTGGGGGTGTCTGTGGGTGTTTTGGGACACAGAGAGGGTTGGGGTACCTGCAGGGCGGCGAAGAGCATCATCTCCTCCTCGGTGCAGTCGACCTCCTCGGTCAGCAGAGCCCAGCGTGCCTGTTCGTAGAGCAGGGCCAGGCGCAGCCCGTCCCGCTGGGGGGACACGGGGGGACATTGGGGGCACAGGGACATGGCGGGGGACATGCTGGGGGGGGGGTTGAGGGGGCCCAGAAGAGGGTTTGGGGGTACCTGGGGGGTCTCGGGGGGTATTTAGGGCTGAGAGGGAGGGACCCAGGGTGGGACTTGGGGGTCCAGGGGGGATTTGGGGGTCCAGGAAGTGTGTATGGGGGGGGGGGGGGTTGAGGAGTTCAGGGGGTACCTGCGGGTCGAGGTCAAGGGAATGGCAGTGGGCGGTTGGGGGGCAGTGCGGGGTGTGGTGGGGTACCTGGGGGTCCAGGTCGAGGAAGCAGTGGGGGGCAGTGCGGGGTGTGGTGGGGTACCTGGGGGTCCAGGTCGAGGAAGCAGTGGTACTTGAAGCGCAGCAGCAGCTCCTCGTCGTCGGCCACGTCCTGCTCCAGCAGGCAGCGCGAGGAGCCCAGCCACCTGCAGGGGGCGCTCTACACACTGCCCCACGGCCCCGCCCCCAACTGCCCCACGGCCCCGCCCCCAGCCTTGTACCCGACTGCCCCACGGCTGCCCCCAAACCTGCCCCCCCTGCACCCCAGAACTGTCCCCCCAGATCCACCCCCCGCCCCTCCCGCCCCCCCCCGTACCGCTCGTGCAGGCAGGCGCGGCGCAGCAGGGGGTTCCCGCGGGGGGGCCGGGGGGGGGCGACGGGGCCCAGCCCCCCCCGAGGGGCCGCCAGCATCCGGTAGCAGGCGGGGGGCAGGTGGGGGAGGGGCTCCGGCCCCGCCCCCTCCTCACCTGTGGGGAGGGCACGGGGCTTGCACCAGGGTTGCACAGGGGGCACAAGCACGTGCATGGGATTTGCACAAAGGTCAGAGAGGGGCTTGCACAAGTGTTGTAGTGATTTGCACGGGGGTTGCACAACAGCTCACACAAATGCTGGGGGGGGGGGGGGAGCAGCTTTGCACAAGGGTGTGCATGGGGCTTGCACAAGGGCTGCATTGAGGGCTTGTACAAGGGGGCTCACATGCCTTGCACGAGGCAGGCTCGCACGAGGGGGGTCCAGTGGCCCCTTGCACACTCACCAGGGGGCAGGAGGAGGTGGCTGAGGTCGAAGTCTGGGGGCTGGGGGGGGGTGCTGCCCTTCCTCCCCTCTCCCCCCTCCTCCTCCTCAGGTGGCCGCAGCAGTGACAGCTCCTCAGGGTGACGGATCCCTGCGACGCCCCTGGGTCACACCGGGACCCCCAGACCCCTCCCTCACCCCCCAAACCCCTCCAGCACCCTCCAATGCCCCCCTCAGTCACCTCCAGACTCCCCCAATAACCCCCCCAGACCCTTCCAATGCCCCCCACTCCCCCAATGACCCCCCCCCAGCCCCCCAATCACCCACCAGCCCCCTTCCAATGGCCCCCCAGGCCCCCTCCATCACCCCAGCTCCTTCTAACCCCTGCCAATGGACCCCAAAGGACCCCAATGCCCCCCCAGACTACCCCAACCCCCCCCAATAACTCCCTCAGCCCCCCCCCAATGGACCCCAGCCACCCCTTAGACCCTCCCAATGGCCCTCCAGACCCCTCCGATGGGGATCACCCCCTCCGTCACCTTCTAGCCCCTCCAATGGACCCCAAAGGACCCCAGTGCCCCCCTAGACCCCCCAACGCCCCCCAGTCCCCCACCGAGCAGGCGGCAGGCCTGGGCGACGCAGTAGGCGACGGGCTGGGAGAAGGAGAGGCGCAGGCGCAGGCAGCGGCGGTTGGGCAGGCGCAGGCGGAGGGGTCGGTGCTGGGGGGCGAAGCGGAGCCGGGCGTCCGCCCCCACCCCCAGCGCGTCCAGGGTGCGCCCGGGGCGCAGGAGCCACTGCCGCCGCTGCGCCCACCACAGCGCATGGTCCGACCAGTCCCGCCGCACCCCTGGGGGGACACCGGGGGGTTATAGGGGGCTATGAGATGCTAGAGTAGGGGTAGGGGGTGCTAAGGGGGGTTATAACAGGGTTGGGGGGGGCTATGGGGCACTTACAAGGTGCCAGAGTAGGGTTAGTGGGTGCTAGGGGGGGTTCCTGCTGTACCCCAAACCACAACAGGGGGATCAGGGGGCCATGGGTCACCGGGGGGGGGACACGACACAGGGAGGACCCAGGCGTCCGGGCCCCACACCCGCGGCTATTTATATCCCGCAGTTCCCTTATCGCCCTGGCCAGGGGGTGACAGGGGGGGTGACGGGGGGGGGGAGGGGTGACACCGGGGGGGGAGACGGAAGTCAGGGGACTCCCAGGATCCCCGATAAGGGCTGGGCCCCCCCCCAGGGCCGGATCCTGCCCCCACCCACTGCCACTCAGCACCTCGTGATGCCCACGGAGGGGGGGGCCCAGACGCCTGGGTCCTTCCCCAACAGGGCCTGGAGATGTGGGGCCTGGACACCTGGGTCCTTCCCCATGGGGCCTGGAGATGTGGGGCCTGGAGATGTGGGGCCCGGACACCTGGGTCCTTCCCCACAGGGCCTGGAGATGTGGGGCCTGGAGATGTGGGGCCCAGACACCTGGGTCCTTCCCCACAGGGCCTGGAGATGCAGGGTCCTTCCCCACGGGGCCTGGAGATGCGGGGCCCAGACACCCAGGTCCACCCGTCCCGCCGTGGGTCGCTCACCAACGGTCTCCACGATGAGGAGCATGAGGCCGCCGACGTGGAGGTCCCCGGTGACGCGGAGGGCGAGGGTGCAGGGGGCTGCCGGGGGGCCGGTGGGCGCTGTGGGGCCGGCCTGCCCCACAGCATCGCCCTCTTCCACCTCCACCTGCAGCTCGAAGGAGCCGTCGATGGCCTCCCCGCTCGCTGTCTTCAGCCCCGCCATCGCCCGGACGCCTGGGTCCCTTCCCGCCCCACTGCCCCGCCCCACCGGGGGAAGGGGGCCCTGGACGCCTGGGTTCACCCCACCCCAACCCCCCCACTGCCACCGCAGAGGAAGTTGAGGAGGGGCGGAGCTGTGGGGCCCGGATGTCCGCGTCCCCTGTGCCATCGCACGCGCTAGCGGCTATGGTGCCCGGATGCCCGGGTCCCCAAGGGTGGGAGACTACCCCCCCTCTCTCCCCCTCAGCTAGGAGAGGACCCAGGGGTCTGGGTCCCACTCCCAGCCTCAACTTCCCCTCTGGAGAAGAGGGCCCAGGCATCCAGGTGCCCCCCAAGTAACATCCCCCCGCCCCCCCCCCCCCCCCCCAAGACACCAGGGGAACCTCAGCGTCCAGGGGTCCCCCAGGGGAACCCCGGCATCTGGGCCCCGCATAACCCTCCCCCACAAGGGACACAGGTGTCTGGGACTCCTATTTCCCACCCCCAAGGCATTTGGGCCCCCCATACCACCCCTGAAGGGACCCAGACCTTCAGGCCCCCCACCTCCCCCCCATAGGGGACCCAGGCGTTTAGGGCCCCCCACATTCCCCCCACAGAGACCGTGCCTGACAACTGCTCCGCTCTTTATTGGGGGTCACGGCACCCCACAACTGACACAAGATGGGGGGGTGGGAGGGGCAGCACCCCCCAACCCCCCCCGGACCCCCCACACCCGTGTCCCCAGGGGTCAGGGGGTCCCCGGGGGGGACGGGGGGGTGACGTCACCGGATGGCAATCAGCCCCACATCCATCAGCTTCTGGATCTTCTGGGCGATGACGGGGTTCTTCAGGTGCCTGGGGGGGGACGGGACACGGGGGTCAGGGGGGACACAGGGACCGTAGGGACCCCTGCAGCTGCAGGGGACACCGGGACAGGCAGAGGGACAAATGCAGGGGGGCTGGCAGGTGGCCTGGGATGCCCCTGCTACCCCCAACACACAGGGGACACCCCCTGACATGTGGGGACCTCCTGTGACACCTCTGATGTGCTGGGGACACCCTGTGATGCGTCAGGGACACGCGTGCCAGGGGGTGTCCCCAGGACGTCACCAGGTGCCAGGAGCTGTCCCTGTCATGCCAGGGACACCTTCAGACTGCCCATGACACGTGGGGGACACCCTGCGACACCCCGATATGTCAGGCAGACACAGTTCTGGGATACTCCGTGACATGTGGGGGACACCCCCTGTGACGTGTCGGGGACCCCCCCGCCAGCTCCAGGAGGGCTCAGGGGGTGCCCAGGAAGGCTTAGTGCGCACCGAGGGGCAGCTGGTGTCACCTGGGGACCCCCTGCCAGCTCCAGGAGGGCTCGGGGGTGCCCAGGAAGGCTTAGTGAGCACCAAGGGGCAGCCAGTGTCACCCGGGGAGGTGCTGAGGACACCTGGGGATCCCCCACCAGCTCCAAGAGGGCTGGTGGTTCCCCCTGAAGACTTGGCGAGTGCCACGGCATGGCCAGTAACCACCCCGTAACACCCTGGGGACCCCCCACCAGCTCCAGGTGGGCTCTGCGCATCCTCACGAAGACTTGGCGAGCGCTGTGGGGCGGCCGATAACACCCCCAACACATTGGGGACACCCTGTAACACCCTGGGGTCCCCCCACCAGCTCCAGAAGGGCTCTGGGTGTCCCCAGGAAGACTCAGTGAGCATCGTGGGGTGGCCGACAACACCCCATGACACCTTGGGGGCAGCTGGTGACAGTTGGGGACACCCTGAGGAGCCCCTGCCAGTCCCCTTGAAGCCTCAGCAAGCGGCACGGGGTGGCCAGGAACACGCTGCAAGGCCTCGGGGCCCCCCTGGGGACGGCTAGGGCCCCCCAGGACACTCACTCGCTGAGGGCCTGGGGGTCCTTCTGCATCTGCTCGAGGATGAGGCGCATGGCGGGGTCGCTCATGATCTGCTGCACCTCGGGGTCGGCCATGGCGCGGCGCTTCACCTCCTCGGGGGTGTCCTGCCGGTTGTACTGGGCCAGCAGGCATCGCTGGTAGCCCTCCCCCGCCTCCTGCGGGCAGACAGGGAGGGGTCAGTGGGGGGCTGCGGGGCGCGGTAGGGGCGGGGGGGTGGGGGCAGCCTCACCTTGCAGGTGGCATCGAGGTCAAGGGCGCGCTGGTAGACATCCATGGCTTTGCTGTAATCCTTCATGGCCTCCAGCGCTGCCGCCTTCCGGGTGTAGCCCTTGACTGCGGGCAGAGGGACGGGCAGGGGAGGGGGGCACAGGCAGGGCAGGGGGGGAGGAGGAGGAGGTACAGGCAGCGGAAAGTGGGGGCACCCCAAAGCCAGCCCCCCCAGGGACAGCCCCCCCCGTGCACTCACTGAAGGAGGGCTCCAGGCGGATGCACTCCTCGCAGTCCTGGGGGGGAGGAAGGGGGGGGGGGGGTCAGAGGCACCCCAAAACCCCCAAACCAGCCCCACGGTGCCCTCCAGAACTCCAAGCCCTGCCTCCAACCAACCCTGCACCCCCAAACCAGCCCCCCAAGGACCCCCCAAACCTTGAGGGCCAGAGGGAACTCCAGCAGCTTGGTGTAGCAGGCAGCACGGTTGCTGTAGAGCCGAGCCTCGTGGGGGTTGCGGCGAATGGCCTCGCTGTAGTGCTTCATGGCCTGGGGGTAGTCCCCTGGGGGGGGCCACGACAGCGGGGGGGGGGTCACCAAGGATTTGGGGGGGGCCCTTCACCCCCCCCAAGACCCCCCTTTACCTCTCTGGAAACACTCGTTGCCTTTATTCTTCTCCTCCAGCGCCAGGTCGGGGTCGATATACGCCAACCGTTCCTGCTCCTTTAAGATCTTCTCTGCCTGCAGCATCAAATTTGGGGTTCGGGAGGTGTCTGAGGGGACTGCATCCCCTTTCTTGACCCCCCCAAGACCCCCCCAAATCACCTGCTGACACTTCTTGAGCACGTCGGGCGTGCGATGCTCGGCTAATGACTTATTGTAGAAGTTCACGGCATCTTTGTACCGCTCCTCCCGCAGATACGAGTTCCCGATGCGAGCATATGCCCTGTGGGGATGATTTTTGGGGTACAAGGGGTGGTTTGGGGGTGCTGGGGGTGTACCCCCTTTTTTGACCCCCCAAATCCCTCTGTACTCACTTAGCAATCTGCCTGTAGTCCTCCCGGTTCTCCCGCCCCACATCGATGGCTTTTTCACACAGCTCTCGACAGCGGTTGTAGTCGCCCGTCTCAAAGTAGACAGCTGTAGGGGGAAAAAAAGAGGGTTGAAGGGGATTTGGGGGGGCTCGGGGGATTTTTGGGGGGGCTTGAGGGATTTCTGGAGGGCTTGCCTGCTTGATTGGTGATGTAGGTCATGTTGGTGGGGTCCAGCTCCTCGGCGCGGGTGTAGTGAGCCAGGGCAGTGGGGAACTCCTTCCGCTTGTAGGCAGCATTGCCCAGCTCCTTCTCCTGCTGCGCCTGGGGTTTGGGGGGGATGGGTCACCCCAAAATCCCCCAGCACCCCAAAACCTGCCCTACACCCCCCTATAACTCCTTCCCCTTGTAGGCAACATTGCCCAGCTCCTTCTCCCGCTGTGCCTGGGGTTTGGGGGGCCAGTCACTCCAAAACACCTCCCCAACCCCCCTCCGGGTTTTGGGGGACCCCCCTCTCACCTCCTTCTTGTTTTCAGGGAGCTCCTGGGGCGGAGAGGGCTGGGCGGGGGGCTGGGGAGGGGGTGGGGGGGGTGGGGAAGGGGCCTCCTCCTCTTCCTCGGCCCCACTCAGGTCCACCCCCAGCAGCACGCTCAAGGTCGTCATCACCCGGGGGTCCTGCAGCTTCCTGGGGGGGACAGGGAGGGTTGGGGGGGCTGCACCCCAAAATCTGCAGACACCCCTCCCCTGAGAGGGAACTTGGTGCCCCCAGATCTGCCCCAACATCCCCCAGCACCCCAAAACCAGCCATAAGCCACCCTGGCACACAAGCAGTTGGGGTGAAACCCCCCAGGGTCACCCAGCATCCCCAAAACTGCCCTGAACCCCCCCCCAAGCCTGCCCTATAGACCCTCCCAGATCCCCCCAGCACCCCAAAACCTGCCTCTAACCGCCCCCAGCCCTGCCATAATACCCCCAGCACACCAAAATCAGCCCTAAAACCCCCCACTCTTGTCCCAATGCCCCCCAGCACCCCAAAGCCTGCCCCAAAGCCCCCTAAACCCCCCCATCCCAACCCCCCTCACTGACGTGCCCAGCTGGGCCGGGTGGTTGCGCAGCTGCTCCAGCAGCTGCCGGTACTCGGGGTCCCCCAGCAGCGCCCGGGTTCGGGGGTCCCCCTCCAGCCGCCCGTACAGGTCTGGCACGCTGAAGGGGTTCAGCAGCTTCCGCTCTGTGGGAGGGCATGAGGGGGTGTCAGGGACCCCCCAAGACTCCCTTGTACCATCCTTGGGGACCCCAGACCCTCTCAGGGTCCCCAAAACCCCTCACAGGTACCCCCTAGCCCCATTCTGGGACCCCAAAGTTTCTCAACCCCACGACCCACTCTGGTACCCCAAAACCTCTCTGCACCTCCTCCCACCCCCTTCCTGGGACCCCAAACCCCCTCAGAGCCCCCTGCAACCTCTCAGGGACCCCCCAGACCCACTCTGGGACCCCCAAGCAACCTCACCAGCCACGTATCCACCCCCCTCAGCCCCCCTCAGCACCCCATTTCCCAGGCCCAACCCCCCCAGCACGCCCTTCCTGGCCCCCTGGCCCCCCAAATCCCCCCCCAGGCCCTCTCGTACCGGCCAGCCGCGCCTCCACCCCCCTCAGCCCCTCCTTCAGCTGCGCGTTGCCCGGTTCGTGCTTCAGCCCCTCCTCGTAAGCCGCCTTGGCCTCCTCGAAGCGATGCAGGAACTCCAGCGCCGCCGCCTTACGCGAGTACCCCTGGGTTTGGGGGGGACACAAGGTGAGCCCGCCGGGCCGACCGCGGCGGCACCCACGGGTGCTCCCGACACCCACCTTGGCCCAGTCGGGGCGCAGCTCGAGGGTGCGGCAGGCGTCGGCCAGGGCGCGGGCGTAGTCACCCTGACGGGCGTAGGCGGCCGAGCGGTTGCTGAAGAGGACGTGGTTGCGGCCATCCAGGGCGATGGCGGCCGTGTAATGGCGCACGGCCCCCCCGACGTCCCCTGCCGCCAGCGCCCGGTTCCCCCGCTCCTTCAGCTCCTGCGCCTGGCAGGGGGGAGGAGGGGGCGAGGAAGGGGAGGGGGAAAAGGTGGGAGGAAGATGAAGGGCCACGAGGAGGAGGAGGGCGCGAAGAAGAGGAGGGGCACGAGAAAAAGGAAGGTGTGAGGGAGAGGAAGGGCCACGAGGAGGAGGAGGGCGCGAAGAAGAGGAAGGGCACGAGAAAAAGGAAGGTGTGAGGGAGAGGAAGGGCCATGAGAAAGATGAAGGGGCACAATGAGGAGAAAGGCGCGAGGAAGAGGAGGGAGCAAGGAAGAAGAGAAGAAGGAAGGTGTGTGGAATAGGAGGCATGAAGAAGGGGGGTGAGGAGGAGGGGGAGCGAGGAAGGGGTGAGGAACAAGAGGGGGAACGAGGAAGGGGAGGTGAGAAAGGTGGGAAAAATATAAAGGGCCACGAGGAGGAGGAGGAAGGTGCAATGAAGAGGAGAAGGCAAGGGGTCACAAGGAGGAAAACGTAAGGAAGGAGGATGTAAGAAAAAGGAGGGACACGTGGAAAACATGAAAGAGCACGAGGAACAAGAAGGTGTGAGGAAGAGCAGGAGAATGAGAACGGGGTGGGCACGAGCATTGGAGGTCAGGAGGAGGAGGGTGTGAGGAAGATGAAGAGGGGCATGAGGAAGGCAAGGGGGCGCAAGGAGGAAGGTGGGAAGAAGGTGGACCAGCACAAGAGGGATGAAGGTGTGAGGGGGGGGGGGGGGGGGGGGGCAACGAAGGGGGGAGGAAGAGGAAGGGCCAGAGGAGAAAAAAGGGGGGAGGGTGGCAGGAAAATGAGAAGGATGTGAGAAAGATGAAGGAGGCCTCCAGGGACCCCCAACTCCCCTCAAGGCCCCACCCAGCCCCTGAGGACCCCCTCCCAGCCCCGCTCCAGGATCCCAAACGCCCTCAGGACTCCCCCCCCCCAACCCCTCAGGGACCGCCAAGGCCCCCGAGACCCTCCCACACCCCCTGATCCCCTCAGGGTTCCCCCAGCCCCGCTCCGGGACCCCAAACGCCCTCAGGACCCCCCCCCCCCCGACCCCCAAGAACTCCGAGACCCTCTCACACCCCCTGATCCCTTCAGGGTTCCCCCAGCCCCGCTCCGGGACCCCAAACGCCCTCAGGACCCCCCCCTCCCCGACCCCCAAGAACCCCGAGACCCTCTCACACCCCCTGATCCCTTCAGGGTTCCCCCAGCCCCGCTCCGGGACCCCAAATGCCCTCAGGGCTCCCCCCCCCCCGACCCCGCTCTCCACCTTCCTCCAGGACTTCCAGCTCCCCTGACCCCTCAGGGACCCCCAGACCCCCCGAAACCCCCAGGCCCCTTCAGGGCCTCCCCAACCCCTCTCAGGGCCACCCCAGCTCTGCCCCGGGACCCCAAACCCCCTCAGGGCCCCCCCCGGGCCTCCCCGACCCCGCTCCGGGACCCCAAGCACACTAAGGGGAGCCCATAACCCCCTCCGGACCCCCGCCCACCTCCTCCATGGCGGCGCGGCTCGGCTCCGCTCCGCTCCCGCCGCTAACGCGCCGCCTTCTGGAAGCTGCTAGAACCCTCGCGCCCCGCCCCTCCGCGCCCCATTGGCCGTCGGCCCCGCCCGACCGCCCCCGCGCGCGCTTCCATTGGCCGTCGGCTGGGGCCTCGCGTTTCCATTGGCCATCGGGGAAAACGGTGCCCGCCCCCCTCCAGCCCCGCCTCCCCGCCGGAAGCCGTCGGCAGGTCCCGCCCCCACACGCCGATTGGCCGCGACGGCCGGCGCTGGCCACCCATTGGCGGGGGCCCTCTCTCCCTTCTGGAATTTTCCACCTCTCCCATTGGCTGAATGCGGTGCCAATCACGAGGGGGCGGAGACGGGAGTGCGCCGCCTGGCGACGTGGAGGTCTCGCTGCCACACGTGTCTCCCGGGTAAGGGGGGGCAAGGGGTGGGCTTGCACTAGGGGGCGGGGCTTGCACAGGGGACCTCGGGACCGCCACCGATTGGAGGGAGGCCAAAGGGGGGTCATGGCGGGAGGGGCAGCGGGTTCGGGTCGTGTCGTCGTCGTCCCGAGCGTGTGCTGGGTGAGGGGCCGGATGCCTGGGTCCCTTGGTGGGGGGACAGGGGACATGGGATGGGACACAAACCCGTGTGACCTTGATGTGACCCTGGTGTGACCCCCCCGTGACCTTTCTGTGCCCCCCACGTGACCCTCCCCCACCTGACCCCTTGTGCAACCCCTCACGCGAGGCCTTGTGCACCCCTCCCGTGCCCCCCCCCCCCCAGCGGGATCCCCCTGTGAGCCCCATGTGCCCCCTGCCCCCGTGTGACCCCTCGTGCGAGGCTTTGTGCACCCCCCCGTGTGACCTCCCCCACCCCATTCCATGGGGGTGTGGGGGAGGGGCCCCGTGCAACAGGCCCCTTGCGCACACGTGTGCACCCCCCTATTGCACACGCATGTGCACACATCCCACCCCCCGCACACGCGCTGCCGGGGGACCCAGGCGTCCGGGAAAGAGGCGCCGGCGGGAAAAGGAGCCGCTGGGTTTATTGGGGGGGGAGGGAGGAGGCGCCCCTCGGCCCTTTTGGGTCCATTTTTCCTGATTTTGGTCCTTTTCCCCCAATTCCAACGGCTGGGGGCGGGGGGAGGGGTGAAGGCACCTCGCAGGGGGGGGAGGGAGCACTTTGACACGCGCAGAGCTGCCCCGAAGCCGCCGGGGGGGGGGCGGACACCTGGGTCCCCCCGCACACCCCCCATCTCCCCCACCCCATGGTCTCTTGTCCAGGCCCGGACGCCTGGGTCCACTCTGGGGGTCCCGGACGCCTGGGTCCTCTTGGAGGTCATGGGGGTCCCAGAGGCCTGAGTCCTCTCTGGGGGTCCCGGACGCCTGGGTCTTCTTGGAGATCATGGGGGTCCTGGAGGCCTGGGTCCTCTCCCCCCAAACTGTTCCTGCCCCAAATCCACCTTCTCTCCCCCCAAAAAGCAGCGGCGCCGAAAAAACACCTTAAAAAAAGCCAAAATGCCCCAAAAAGGGAGGTGGTGGAGGGGCAGGGGGACCCCTCCTCCCCAAAACCCTAGGGGGATCCCCTCAAATGTCCTCAAAACTGGGGAGTCCCCCATTGTATCCCCAGGGGGGGTCCCCAACGTGGGGGTGGGGTCCCAGAAAGAGGGGACCCCCCCTCCTCAGGACCCCACTCCCCCACCGCCGCCATGGGGCACCCGCCCCCCCCGGTACCCCCGAGAGCTGGGGGGGGGTAGCGGGGGGGGCGGGGGGGGTGGGGGAGGGGGGGGGAAGACGGTGCGGATGCCACCCTCCTCAGGGGGCCGCAGGGGTCTTAGGGGCAGGCCCCCCCCCCCAATTTTGGGGGGCGGGGGGGGAGCCCCCCCACCCCCCCTCCTCCTTCTCCTCCACCACCCCCCCAAGACCCCCAAGACCACCCCAGCCGCTGCTGCTGCTGCCCCCCCTGCCGCTGCTGCCGGGGGCAGCGCAGGGGGGGCGTCCCTTGGCGGAGGGGGTCCCGGTGACACGGGGGGGGTCTCGCCGCCGGCACGAGCCTGGGCGCAAAGCGGGGGGGTGGCGATGCCAGGGGGGTCAAGGGTGGACAGACAGACGCGGTAAGCGGCGCGCGGCTGTAACGCCGTCACCACGTACTCCCCCCGCTCCCCCCGCACCAACGTCTCCGTCACTGCCCCCCCCCCCGGCCGTAACCAACTCAACCGTAAGGATGCGCCGGGGGGGGGCCGGGGGCCACCGGACCCTCAGAGCCCCTCCCGGTGCTGCTTGGACCCATAGACCACCCGTTGACACCGGGACCCTCGGCGACGCCGCTGAGGTGCCCGGTGCCGCCGCCACTACACCGGGCGCCGCCGCCACGGCACCCGGTGATGCCGCCATGACACCTGGCGCCGCCGCCATGACACCAGGCGATGCCGCGGCGGCACCCGGCATCGCGGGGGAGTCGCAAGCATCCATCTCCCCCCTCAACTCCCCCACCGCCAGCCCCCGCAACCGCGCCGGCGCCTGACACAGCAGCCCCTTGACCTCCAGCCCCGGCGGCGCCCGGCGGCGCAGCCAGTCCCTCAGCCAGGCCAAGTTGCAGCCGCAGAACCAGGGGTTGTTCCTCAGCCCCAGGTGGCTCAAACTGCCCAGGTCGTCGAACAGACCCCGCGGCAGCGTCGTCAGGTTGTTGTCCGACAAATCCAGCCGCTCCAGCGACCGCATCCGCGCCAAGGCGCCCGCGGGGACGTGGCTGATGGCGTTGGCGGCCAAGGACAACCGGCGAAGGCGAGCGCGGGGGAGGTTGGCCGGCGGCGCCGCTAACGCGTTTCGCCCCAACGAGAGCTCGCTGAGGTTGACCAACCGGCTGAAGGTGTCGTCCGCCATCCGCTGGTTGGCCAAGAGGTTCCCGTCCAGCACCAAGCGCCGAAGCGCCGGCAGGCCCTCGAAAGCGCGGAGGGGGATGGTGTGAATCCGGTTGTCATCCAACCGCAACTCCTCCAGTGCCGGCGGTAATCCCGGCGGGACGCTGCTGAGGTGATTCCGGGATAAAAATAGTAACCGTAAGCGGCGATTTTCGGCAAAGGCGTCTTCTTCGATGCCGGCGGCGGAGACCGAGTTGTCGTCCAGGTGCAGGCGCTCCAGCAGCGGCGCTCGCGCCAGCGCCCGTCGGCACAACCCACGGACGTTGTTCTCCTGGAGGTGCAGCTCCCGCAGCGCCGGCGGCAAATACGCTGGTAATTGCTCCAAGGCGTTAGCGTAGAGATATAAAACTTTTAACGCCGATAAATGACCCAAACGCGCTGGGATGCCGGCGTCGCCGATCCGGTTGTTTTGGAGGAAGAGGGTAGTAGCGCCGGGGGGGAGCCCGTCAGGAATGGCCGTCAACCCCCGGTCGTTGCAGTAGACGCGGCCGCCGGCGCAGCGGCAGACGGCAGGACAGGCGGCAGCGGTGACAGTGACGACGGTAACGGCGGTGACGATGGTCAGGAGAGGGGAGGGGAAAGGGGGGGGGCTCCCCCCCCGTAGGGCGGCCAGGATGAAGGCTGTCAGGGCCCAGGTGGGGGGAGGGAGGGGGAAGAGGAGGAGGAGGAGGAGGGGAGGAGGGGGGGCCATGGGGGGAGGGGGGTCCTGTGGGGGGAGGGGGGTAAGAGGGGGGGCAGGAGACCCGGGTGTCCGGGTCCTGCATCCCCCACTGACACTGTATATAGGGCAGGGACCCCCCCCTCATAGGGGACCCAGGTGTCTGGGTGCTGCACCCCCCCCCCACTGACCCCATATGTAGGACAGAGACCCCCCCCAGCTCCCCCATAGGGGACCCAGGCATCTGGGCATGGTGTCTCCTGCCCTCAACACTATCTATAGGGTAGGGCCCCCCCCAAGCACCCCACCATAAGGTACCAGACGGCTGGGCACAGGACCCCCCCACTGACCCCATATATAGGGCAGGGACCCCCTCCCCAGACCCCTCCCCCAGCATAGGGGACCCAGGCGTCCGGGTGTGGTGGGGGGCGGGGCCCTACCTGGGTCCTCTGCCTGCTGCCTGCCCGCGACGGTCTCTGGTCCTGGTGCGACGGTTCCTGGTGCGACGGGTCCTCGTGCAAGGCCGCTGCTACCGGCTCCGGTGCTCCATGGCCCCCCCCCCGCCGGGGGGGCCGCTTTGGAGGGGGAGGGGTCATGAGCTGGGGGGGTCCTCGTGCAACATGAGCCCTTGTGCGACACCCACCCTTGTACGATGCACTCGTGCAACACCCGACAGGACCCAGGCGGCCAAGCCTCTGCCCTCCCCTCCCCCGGGTGCTAATTACCAGTGCCACTAACGAACCGCCCCTAATTAACAGCAGCTCGTTAGGGGACACCCCCCCTGGGACCCTCGTGCCCCAGGGTCGCCCTTGCGTCAGCCCCGGCCTCGCACGAGGGCCTCGCACGAGGGGTCATGTGACCCGCCCCCCAGGAGGGGACCCAGGCGTCCAGGTGATGCCCCCCCCATCTCAGCCCCCCCCATCAGCACCGGACGCCTGGGCTCCTCCCCCCGGCTGGAGCATCCCCGGGTACCGAGGGGGGGGGGGGGTGAGGGGGTTAGAGGGGTTTTGGGGGTTCGGAGGGCGGGGTTGGGGGAGTCAGGAGGGGTCTCATGGGGGGAGGTCGGGCCCCCAGACGCCTAGGTCCCTTCCCCTCCCCCTCCCGGACGCCTGGGTCCCCTCCGGACGCCTGGGTCCCTCCCCCTGGCTGGAGTATTCCTGAGTACCGGGGGGCTTGGGGGGGCTCCGGAGGGGGTCGGGGGGATTTGAGGGGCTCGGGGGGGGTCTCATAGAGGGGGGGTCAGGTCCCCAGACGCCTGGGTCCCTTCCCCTCCCCCCCTCCTGGACGCCTGGGCCCCTCCCCCCGACTGGAGCATCCCTGGGTACCGGGGGGGGGTGTGTGGGGGGGGAAGGCGGTTTGGGGGGACTCCGGGGGGGGTCAGAGGGATTTGGGGGGGGTCTCATGGAGGGGGGGGTCGCTTCGTTGGTACCAGGGGTGGGGGATGGGCCCAGCTCCCGGCCGCCTGGGTCCCTCCCCGGTGCTGGAGCATCACTGGTTACCGCGGTGGCGGGGGGGGGGATGGGGGGAAGGTTTTGAGGGGTCCCGGGGGGGTGGGGGTGGGTCGAAGGGGCAGGGGGGCCCTTACCGGGGTCGGTACCGGCCGGCGCGGTCGGGCCCGGTGCTGGCGGCGGCGGCTGCGGGCGTGGGAAGGCGGCAGAGGGGGGGGGAGCACCGCCTCCCGGTGCGCGGGGACCCAGGAGTGCGGGGGGACCCAGGCGGCCGGGGGGGGACCCAGGCGGCCGGGAGGAGGGGCGGATGGGGGGGATAGGGGTGGGGTAAATGCGGAGGAGGGGGCAGAATCCAGCACGGGTGTAAATCCGGAGGGAGGTCGGGGCTAAGAGCCCCCTCCCCGCCAGGACGCCTGGGTCCCCCCCGGACGCCTGGGTTCCTGGAGGGGGGGCGCTTGCACGGGGTCTCACATGGGGCATCACGGGGGCTCAATGGGGCCTTGCACAGAGGCTTGCACAAGGGCTCACATGAGAGTGCACACAGGGGTGCATGTGGGGGCTCGCCAGGGTTGGTGCCGGCAGGGAGAGGCCAGGGAGTGTGGGGGGGCCCTTGTGCCCCCCTGGTGCCCCACGTGCCCCCAGATGTGCTGCAGACAGGGCCTGCCTTGCACGGGGGCAGCGTGAGGGTAGCACAAGGACGAGGACACCCCGTCACATGGGCACAGCCTCGCACGAGGATTGGGCTTGAATGAGAACGGGGGCACCCGTCACATGGGGGTGGCCCTTGCACGGAGACAGGGCTCGCACGAGGACACACCTTGCACGGGGACCTCTTGCACAAGGACCCCCTCACACAAGAGGTCTTGCTCCACCCCCCCATGGAGGGATCCCGAGTGCCTTCGGCAAGTGAGGGAGGGGGCATAATGGCTTTAGGGGGAGCAGGGGGAACTTGGGGACCCCTGAGTGTGGGTCAGGGTCCCCAGGGGCAGTTCGGGGTCCTGGGGGGCAGTTGGGGGTCAGGAGGGGGCATTTGGGGGGTCCCAGGATGCGTCACGCGCGCACGGCGGGAGGAGCGAGTCGTGCTCCGTGGTGTCCTGGGACCCCCGTCCCCCAACTGTCCCTGGGGGGGTCCCAAGTGACCCACATCCCCCAGGTGCTTCCCAGACCCCCAAGTGCCCCTTCCCCCCCAACCGTCCCCTAAGTGGGTCCCAATTACCCTGCCACCCCCCCCCTTGAACCCCCAACTGTTTCCCCTGCCCCCCAATTACCCCTCCAACTGCCCCATAAGGGGTCCCAAGAGCCCCCCAGATCCCAAACTGTCCCTCCCCAGACCCCCAAGTGCCCCCTAAAGAGGTCTCATGTGCCCCCCTGGGCCCCCAACTTCCTCCTCCCACCCTCCAACTACCCCCCTGACTCCCAACTGCCCTAAGGGGATCCCAAGTGCCCCCCTGCCCCCCAACCGCCCCCTCCCAGCCCCCCAAGTGCCCCCCAGCCCCATCTTCCCTTCCCCCCCTTGAGTCCCACGAGACCTCACCCCCGAATGCCCGGGTCCCCTCTGTGTGACCCACCCCCCTAAATAAACGCACACAGCGAGTGGGGCCGTGTCTTTATTGGGGGGGCAGGGGGGGGGACACGTGCAAGGCTGCACAAGGGCTCGTGCGAGGGTTGCACGAGGGCCCACAGGGTCCGTGTGAGGCCCGTGCAAGGGTCGCACGAGGCTGCGCGAGGTCGCACGAGGCACCCACAGGCCCCGCGCAAAGCTCCGGCACAACCTCAGGAAGCTGCGCCAGGCCCGTACGAGGCGCCGCCGGCCTCGTGCGAGGCCTCGTGCGAGGCAGGAGCTCACTTGTAGAGGATGTCGTAGTGGCCAGGGCGGTAGAGGAGGCAGACGCGGGGCTGGGAGCCCTCGGGGAAGACGTGGGGGTTGGTGGCGCCGCCCTCCCCCCGGTCCATGTATTCCACCAGGATGGAGACGTGCAAGGCTCGTGCGAGGGCAATGATGTGGATGTGGTCGCTCTCCTTGCACATGGGTTCCACCTCCTGTAAGGGGAAAAGGGGGTGAGGGGGCTGTGCAAGGGGCACGAGGGCATTGGGGGGGCACAAGGGCACTTGGAGGCCACGTGAGGGTGCGCAAAGCCATGCAAGGGCCATTGGAGGCCGTGCAAAGCCATGCACGGCTGCGCAAGGTTGTGCAAAGCTGGAGGGATGCGCAAGGTCAACCGGAGGCTGTAAAAGGCTGTGCAAAACCACGCAAGGGCCGCGCGAGGCCACGCAAACCTGTGGGAGGGCTGTGCGAGGGCCACTGGAGGCTGTGCGAAGCTGCACAAAGGCCACTAGAAGCCGTGCAAAGCTGTGCAAGACCACGCCAGGGCCATCGGAGGCTGTGCGAGGCCGTGTGATGCCATGCGAGGGCCGCAAGAGACCACGCAAGGGTGACACAAAGCCGTGTGAGGGTGCCGGGAGGTGGTGTGAGACCCGTGCAAGGGCAGTGTGAGGCTGCGCAAGGGCAGCGTGAGGCTGCAAGACACCACGCCAAGGCCACAGGAGACCCTGTAAGGACCATATGAAGCCGTGCGAGGGTGCTGGGAGGCGGTGTGAGGCCCTTGCAAGACCTGCATGACGCTCGTGTGAGGCCGTGCAAATCCGTGCAAAGCTGTAAGATGCCACACAAGACCCTGCAAAGACCATGTGAAGCCATGCAGGGGCCACAGAAGGCGTTGCGAGACCTGTGCGAGGCCGTGCAAAGGCATGTAAGGCTGCACGATGCCACGCAAGGGCCGCAGGAGACCACGCAAGGAGCGAGCAAAGCCACGAGGGTGCTGGGAGGCGGCGCACGGCCCGTGCGAGGCCCTGACCTGCTGGCAGAACTCCTTGATGCTGCGGCCGCCCTCCAGGAACTGCTCGAAGAAGCGGCGGTGGCGCTGGAGGCAGCCGGAGGTCAGCAGGCGCAGGTAGACCACCAGGTAGTCGGAGGTGCTGGGCTCGTTGAAGGCCGCCAGCAGCTCCGGCAGCGGCACGCGGCGCTCCACCCGCTCGATCAGCTCCATGAACTGCCGGGAACACGCGTGTCAGGGGGCACACATGTGTCGGGGGCACAGGCGGGGTTACATGCACCGTCACGGGGGCACATCTGCCGTCGTGGGGTCACAGACAGGGTCACACACGCCGTCACGGGGGCACACGTGGGGTCACAGGCACCACATCCCCCCCCCCGCCCCCGTCCCCGTGTCCCCACCGTGTTGTGGAAGTCCTCGATGGTGAACTCGGTGAACCCCTGCGCCACCAGCTCCTCCTTGCTGCGGGCGGAGACCTCCTTGAACCTGGGGGGGGACCCAGGCGTCTGGGGGGGGACTCAGGCGTCCAGGGGGAGGGGGCAAGGGGGACCCCAGGGGGAACCCAGGCGTCTGGGGGGGGACTCAGGTGTCCGGGGGGAGGGGCAAGGGGGACCCCAGGGGGGACCCAGGCACCTGGGGGGGAACCAGGGAGGGGCCAAGAGGGTCCCAGAGGACTTGGGGGGGGCATCCAGGTGCCCGGGGGGAGGGGGGATCCCGGGCGCCTGGGGGGAGGGGGGATCCCGGGCGCCTGGGGGGAGGGGGGATCCCGGGCGTGGCGCACCGCTGCAGCTCCTGGCTGTCCTCCAGCAGAGCCTCCAGGTGGGCGAAGCCGAAGGCTCGGTAGAAGCAGTTCCCGTCCGGTCGCGTCTTCCGGATGTAGGAATACTTCTGGAGCAGGTCCTGGGGGGGAACGGTCAGACAGGGGGGATGTGGGGACGCCCCAGGTGACATGGGGATGCCCTGGGGGGCACCCCAGGGGACACGGTGCCCTTTAAGGCTCCCAGTCCCATACTGGTACCCCACAGCTGCTCCCAGTCCCTTACTGGTGCCCTTTAAAGGCTCCCAGTGACATAGTGGCACCCCAGAGGGGCTCCCAGTGCCAAACTGGTACCCACCTTGATCTTCTGCTGGTAGATGTGGTCGTCCTCGGCATACTCCTTGTACAGCACCGCCAGGTCCAGCCGCTCCGACACCAGTGGGTTCTGCACCGCGATCTGCACCCCGAGGGGGGGTCAGGATTGGGGGGACCCCTCTAAAGGGGAGGGGAGCGATTTGGGGACCCTCTGAGGAGGTTTGGGGGGGTGGAGTGGGGTGGTTTCTCACCTCTTGCTGAATCCGGTCCTGCTGCGCCATGATGGCCTCATCGTAGGCCAGGCAGTTCACGCCTTTGGGGGGGATATTGGGGTTCAAGGAGGGGCCCCCGATTTCATAGGGGCCCACCATGGTCTCTTCACTCCTCCCATGGGGGGTTTGGGGGAGTGGGGTGAGGTGGGCACCCCCAAAATGCATCCTGCGGTGATTTGGGGGATGATAGGACCCTGGGGAGATGCCTCTTGGGGGGGGGGATTGGGGTGCTATGGGGGGGGCTATGGGGGGTTTTGGGGTGCCAGGGGGAGACTATGGAGGTGTTGGGGTGCTATAAAGACCCTATGGACGGTATTGGGACACTGGGGGGGCCTTATAGTTGTATTAGGGTACTATAGGGAGGTATTGGGGTGCTATGAGGAGCCCTATGGGGGAGACTATGGGGCTACTGGGGTGCTATGGGGGGCCCGTAGGGAGGCCTATAGGGGTACTGGGGAACCATGGAGGTGACGGGGGGGGGGGTATAGGGGTATTGGGGGCCCTACGCGGGAGAACTGGGCCTCAGCGCGGGGTCTCCCGTAGGGGGCTGGGGGGACCCCGGTCCGGGGGTCACCGGGGGGGGGTGCCGGGACGCAGGGGGAGGCGCAGGGGGAGGCCCAGGGGGGCGGCCCCGGGGGGGTCCCGGCCGGGGCCCGTCGGTACCATCCGCGTCGCCGCCGAGCGGCTCCGGCTTCTGCTGAGGCTCCTCCGCCGCCATCATCCGCCGCAGCCCCGCCCCGCGCAGCGCTTCCGGGTCACCGGCCGCCGCTTGCAGCGCTTCCGGGTCAACCTCCGCCCCGCCGGAAGCGCGCCCGGCCGTTACCAACCGGCTCCTCCCTCCCCCGGGGTCTGGCCCGCCCCTAGCAACCTCCTGGGTGGGCGACAGACCCCGCCCCTGACGACCGGCCGGCAGCGCAGCGGCTCCGCCCCTAGCGACAGGCCCCGCCCATAGAAACAGCCTGGGAACGGGGCGGCCCGCCCCTAGCGACAGGTCCCGCCCATAGAGACAGCCTGGGAACGGGGCGGCCCGCCCCTAGCGACAGGTCCCGCCCATAGAGACAGCCTGTGAGCGGGGCGGCCCGCCCCTAGCGACAGGGCCCGCCCATAGAGACAGCCTGGGAGCGGGGCGGCCCGCCCCTAGCGACAGGGCCCGCCCATAGAGACGCATTCCCCTCGCACTCTGCAGAGACGCCAGGCTGGAGGCAGCCGGGTCAGGGTCAGGGTCAGGGTCAGCTGGAGGCAGCCGGGTCAGGGTCAGGTGGAGGCAGCAGGGTCAGGGTCACGGTCAAGTGGAGGCAGCAGGGCTCCATGTGAGCCTGGGCAAAGCCTGGCCCAAGCCCCGGGGTGCTCTGGAAGGCAGCAGGGCCCCTTGTGGGCTCAGTTCTTTCTTGTCTGCTGGTACTCTCTCAATTGTTAAGTTTTCTTTACGTCCAAACCCTCGATCTCCACAGCACCTTGTAGCACTTCATCTCCCTTTCCATCTCACCTGCTCCGTCAGAGCCTCATTTCTTTCTTTGCTACGCAGCGCTCCTTTATCTTCATCTCTGCCGTCGAGGGTATCTCCATTCGGTTCCTCTCTCGCTCGGTCATCTGGAGTTTGCCTAGATGCCCTCCCGAGACCCCAAAGCCCTCGCTGTGTCTCCGAGCCTTTTCTTACCCTGCCCCCTCATAATTCCTCTACTCTCTGTAGCAATGTCTTCCGAGTCCATTCTTGTACTCCATGGCACTCTTGTGGCACTTTAGCTCCCTTTGGATTTTATTTTTTTGTGCTCTTCAGAGTGCTCTTATCTTACTCTTTGCCATTTAGAATGCCTTCGTTCAGACCCCGGCCCCCTGACGACATCTGTACTTTGTCGAAATCCCCTTCGGAGTTCCTCATTGTTATCTCTGAGGCTTCTTTGGTCTCTCGGGCCCCTCAGGACTCCTCCGCTCCCTTTGCCGAGCTCTCACGAGACATCCCCTACGCCTCTGAGCCCCATTTTAGCTCGGCAGAGCACTTTGCACCCCTCTTTTTCCCCTCGGAACTCTTCCTGAGTCCACATCTGTTTGTTTGACTTTTCTTGGGCTGCTGTAGATTCTTCCTCGCAGCCCCCTAGGTCTTCTCGCCCGATGGTGTCTCTGCTCCAGGAGTCGGTCTTCTCAGAGAGCTTTCTTATGTCTCTGGGTCGTGTCAGTTGTCTTGTCTTGCATGCCGCGTTTGTGCGTGTTTGTGTCTGGG
Source organism: Phoenicopterus ruber ruber (assembly GCA_009819775.1). NCBI lineage: Eukaryota > Metazoa > Chordata > Aves > Phoenicopteriformes > Phoenicopteridae > Phoenicopterus > Phoenicopterus ruber. Next base: position 70,710 of record WNMK01000061.1, on the reverse strand, counting down.
TTGGAGCTGCTCTGCCTGGAGGCGTAGCAGTGTTAAGCATAGAATCTTATTGATATTCTTCTGTTGACTAACACGTTGATAAACCTAGACTTTATGGCCAAAGGGTGTACAGTCTGTTTTGGAGCAAGGAGCCGTATATGCAGTAGGTGAGGAGAGTTATTTCCATAGTGTTATGCAGAGACACAGGGGCTGACCAGATGCATTTTAAATGGCAGGCTGTAGTTAGAATCTAGATGGTATACCTAAATGGAAACAAGACCTATGGAATCGAGCAAAGAGGGATATCTGCACCGGAGGTGACTCGGGTGAGGTGAGCAGTGCCCTAGTGGGCTGACGGAGCAGTTGTCTTTCAGGTGTTGTATTGTGGGTGGAGTTATAAGCGTCCCTTCTTTGTGTGTGTTTTTTATAGGTGGTACCCGAGACTCAACGTGGCAACCTGTAAATGGCAGAGGCAGGGCTGGGGAGGAGCGAAGGTAAAGGAGCGGGAGATGGGAATTGCTGTGGACAGGCTGCAGTTTCGGGCAGTATCTCAGCATGTGCCTTTGTCTTTGGTTTTTGCAGGTTCTGCACCCAGCCTCGGAGGGGCAAAGCCACGTGCCTGTGAGCGGTCTGAGAAGGTGAGGCAGTTTTTGGCTGGGCTGGTGTCTAAGAGCAAAGTATTATATGGCAGCTGGGTTAGGACTTTCCCTTGGGTTTTGCAGGTGCTGTGTGGGCTGCCTTTGGACTTGGATGAGCCTTTGAGGTGAGCTGGGGTGGTAGCGAGGAGGAGCGTGGGGCTTGTGAGTTCTCACAAGCGTAACGGTAGTTTTGTGTCTCTTGGTTTCTTAGGTACCACCAGCGATGACGGCCGCAGCGTCTGTCTCTGGACTGAGCAGGTGAGTGGAATGCCACGGCGCTTCTGAGAAGGCTGGTGTTGGCTGATGTGATGCTCACTGCTGGCACTGTTTGTTTTTTCTTTGCAGATGATGAAGAGGAACCTGGTGACTACAGGAACATCCCAGTTAGCCAGAGTGTTGTTTTTGTTAATGATGGAATCGGACCTCTGGGCCTCTGAAAGCTAAGTTGAGGGCCCAAGGCCAGGGAGGGACTGGGAGGAGGGGACATGGTTGGGAACTGCAGGGGAGGGCTTTTAAAGTTAGTGTAGGGGAGAGGGTTGTCCAGGACCCATCCCCTTTGGGCAGGCAAAGGGAGCGGGTTACTTTTCAGCACGATGCTAGCAGGTGCCGGGCAGGGCAGTTCCAGCCTGTGTGTGTGGTGTAGCTGGTGCAGTCTGTCTTCCGTGTCTCAGACCTGTCTCGGGTTTCCTCTTTGCGCTCAAGGTGCACGACGCGTGTCTTGGGTGCTAGCCCTAGGGTCTCTCATGCCCATGCTCATTGACATAGTGCCCATCGGGTGCTGCTTTTCTTGCTTTAGAAGCCTAAAGCATGGGTAGGTCTTGCGTTTCGGAAGTCTCTGGTCAGTCCTCTTTTGCGGCATCCTTCTGGATGTGTCGGCCCCTCTGCTCTCTCGCCATCCATTTTCATGGACTGGGACTTCTTCCCTGCATCCCTAGGTTTGCAGGTCTTGAAGCCAGGCTTCTTGTGCATCTGTCACCTCAGTTTTGTCAGTAACTTCCTATAAGGGGCTATTACGTTTGACTCCTTTCTGGGGTGCCATAGAGCCTCCTCGCGTCACCGTTGAGGCCCTGTAGGTCGTCTTGTCCGACAGCATCTCCGGTCTGAGAGTCCTTGTTCTTGCCAAGACACTTGTATTCTCTCATCCTTGAGTTGCGTCGTTTGTAGCGTTCTGCGTAGTGTCGGTCGGTGTGTGTGTGTTTGGCCTGGAGCTGCTCTGCCCGTGGCTGTAGAGTCAGGGGTAGGTTGAATAGCACTAACAGTCTATGGATAATATGTTGATATAGGCCTAGACTGTTTAGGCAAAGGTAGTATAGTCATCTCAGATCGAGTAGCCGTCGGCAGGCTGCGTGGACAGTCATTTCAATAGTGTTTAGCGCAGGTGATTGGGGCCCTCTGGGAGGGGCTGTTCAGCAGTAGCGAAGCAGTTTGAATCCCAAAGGTGTTAAGGCTTGTACGTGTGGGGCTTGAAGGTTGGCCGTCTTAATGGCAGCGTGTAGTTGGACTCTAGATGGTAATCCTACAAGGAAACAAGACCTCTGGGATTGTTCAGCGATCGCTTGCCATCTGGATGACTTGTTTGAGATTGCTTTTTCAGATGGAGAGGGATGAGCCGTGTGCCCAAGGGCGATGGAGGAGAGGTGGGTGGAGCACCATAAGAAGGTGGGTTGGAGCATGGTGTCAGAGGGAAGATGTGACTGGTGGTTATATGACTGGTTATAGGCTTTGGTGTCTGTGGCTTTTTATTTTCAAGGCGCGAAGCAAGGTGAGCAGTGCCTAGTGGGCTGAAGTAGCAGTTATTTTTCAGGTGTTGTATTGAGGGTGGAGTTATAAGCACCCCTCGTTTGTTTTTTATAGGTGGTACCCGAGACTCAGAAGACAGACTATGCAACACCACAGACACAGGCTGGAACGGCCCTGCCCGGCAAACGCTAGTATGATGCGATCTGGGATGGAAGGACAGCTCTGCTCTGGAAAGTTCTGTTTCCATAGAGATCCCCTACAGCATTTCATCTGGGCATCCTCATGGGCTTAGGTCTTAAAGCCCGGCTTCTCACACATCCGTTGTTCTAGTTTTGTATCGCCTTGCGGCACCACGTATCTGTTTTGACCGCGATCCGAGACCGCTTTGCCTTGCAGTGCTTTACGTTCTCTTCCATTGTACGGCCCCATGTTGAGTTTTGTCTTGCATTGTAGTGCTCCGTGTTTGTATTGACTGCCATCTGAGACCACCTCGCGTTGCACGGCCCCATGTTGTGTTTTGTCTGGCATTGTATCGCTCTGTTCTTGTAATTCTCTGCCATTGGAGACCGTTGTGCATTGTACAGCCCTATATTGTGTTTTGTCTGGCACCGTAGCGCGCTCCATTTGTATCGACAGCCATCTGAGACTGCCGTGCATTGTATCGCTCTGTTATTTGGGTTTTGTCTGGCATTGTATCGCTCTGTATGCGTATTGACTGCCATCCGAGACTGTCTTGCATTGTATCGCTCTGTATTGTGTTTTGTCTGGCACCATATTGCTCTGTAATTGTCTCGACTGCCATCTGAGATGGCCGTGCCTCGTATGGCCCCGTATCATGTTTTGTCTCGCATCGTAGCACTCTGTATTTGTACCGACTGTCATCTGAGACCGTCTCGCATTGTGCAGCCCCGTATTGTGTTTTGTCTTCCGTTGTACCCCTCTATCCTTGTATCGACCGCCATCTGAGACCGTCCAGCATCGTGTCGCTCAATTTGGGTTTTGTCCAGCATTGTATCGCGCCGTACTCGTAGCGACCGCCGCTTGAGACGGCCTCACGTGGTATGGCCCCGTATTTGGGTTTTGTTTTAAGTTTGTAGCGCTCTGTATTTGTAGCGATCGCCATCCGAGACCGCCGTGCCTCGTACGGCCCTGTATTGTGTAGTGTCTTGCGTCGTATCGCTCTGTACATGTATTAATTTCCATCTGAAAGCGCCATGCCTTGTATGGCCCCGTATCGTGTTTCATCTCGGATGGTAGCGCTCCGTACTTGTACTGACTACCATCTGAGACCGTCTGGCATCGTATCGCTCAGTATTTTGGGTTTTGTCTGGCATCGTGCGGCCCTGCATCGTGTTTTGTCTCACATTGTAGCGCTCCGCGCTTGTACTGACTGCCATCGGAGACCATCTCGCATCGCACAGCCCCTTATTGTGTTTTGTCTGACATCGTATTGCTCCGTACCCGAATCGACTGCCATTTGAGATGGCCTTGTCTCATACAGCCCCGTATCGTGTTTTGTCTTGAATCGCAGCGCTCCGTATCGCATTTTGTCATGACCGTGATCTAAGCGTGCGTCGCATTGTACGGCATTATATTATTGTGTGCATCGCACGGCTCTGTCTGTATCGTACGGCACAGCAGAGCCAGCGTAGAGGGTTAAAATGAGTTTGAGGTTTCCGTGCACGTGAGCGGGAGTTCAGCGGATCCCGAGGCGGCGCGAGACGAGCCGGTAACTCGGCAACGGTTTTCCTATCGGTTTTGCGGGTGCCTCACAGCAAGCCTCTAGAAACGGTGGAGGCCTCGAGGTCGGAAGAGCGGCATGACGGGCCCTGGCACTCTGTCATTTTAGGGCAAACGCGTCTTTATTCTGCTTTGGAGTTGAAGCGCCGCAGAGGACTCTGACCGTGATGCGTTCTTTTTGGAATCGGAGCGGAGCAGGTCAGCGGGGCTGCGGAGGGCTGCTCTCTCACGGACGAAGCGCGTATTAAACCGCTTTGTTTTGTTTTTGCAGGCAACCGAGGGATGTGAGGCAATTTAAAGGAACCTCACCTTTAAGTGACGCGACAGCTTTGGAGGATGGACCGTGACCCGCGGCACTGTGAAAGTTAAGCGACGGCATGCAAATCTGCGAGCGGCGGAGGCTATGTGTGTCAAAACATTTGCATAATGGGAGGGTAGTTTGCGGGGAGTCACCCTCGTGCAGATCGAGGGAGCGACGTGAGACGTGAGCATCGGCAAAGCGGCTCCAGGATGAGTGTCTGGAGGCGTGCAGTATGTCTAGCGTGCGTTCATACGTGTGCCTTACTTAGATAACGTGTCAATGTTTGTCTTAGCCTTTGTGCCTGAGGAGCCTCGGGCATACTCGCGTCCTACCGGGATCGCGGTAGCTATCCGTCGCCTCTCCGCAGGCTCGAGTCGTCGGCGTAGCGCCAACGAAGCGCATCTCGTCTTGTGGCACGACGTAGAAGCGTGATGCCGCCGGTCCAGTCGAGCATCGTAGGTGCGTTTGGCCAGTCTTTCTTGTGGCTCTCGCTCAGGATTTGCCGTCAGGTCTCATCTCTGACTCTTTCTTGAGAGTTCTTCCAGGGCTTTCTTCCCTGTGTCATCAGTCTTGTCTTTCCTGGCATTTTGTCTCCATCGGTCATTGTGACTTCATTCCCTATCTATCATTCCGAGCCGTGGCAGCGTCACGTGGCAGGCCGCGCCGGCGTGTCCGCCCCACGTGGCCTCGGCATCGTCGTGCTTACCGTCGGGCCGGGTCTTTTGGTCCGGCATTATCTCTACCGTGCGCGGTATTCTTGCACCCTTAGGTTGTGTTTGTAGAGCGTGCGTGTGTGTGTGGTTGAGGCGGAGCCGCTCGGCCTGCACGTAGCAATTCTGTTCAGGGTGGCACAGTCCAAGTGGGGGGCGGTCATCTGTTGATTAGCATGGCCTGTTTGGGCAGAGGTTGTACGGGCCGTTTTGGGGGAGAGCCGGCAGCTATTGGCAAGCGGGCCCTAGAGGGCGATTCGGATCCCCGGAGCAAATCCTCGAGCGAGTTTAGCCAGAGCGTACAATTCATAGGAAATAAGGAGCGGGAGCAGCACAAAGCATCTTCCTCACCTTCCGGTTATGAAGGCTAGCCCTTTGGAATCCTGCGGAGCGGTGACGGTTTGAGGGACACGGCAAGGACGTTCCAGGAATGGCTGTAGAATCCGGGTGATCTGCTATTGCGGTAGGTGGGTGGCGATAAGGATACGTTCAGAGCGGGGGGTGGAAGGAGTGGCTGTTGAATGAGTCTTTGTTTCTGAATGTGTCTAAGTTGTTTGTGTGAATTTTTTCTTTCCAGGTTGTATTTAATGTTGACATAGTAAAATAATTTTTTATAACTAGAATAAAAAACCCCCAGCTGGGGGATTTTCTTTTCCCCCAGCTGGGTTTTTTTTCCCTGGTCCTGGCCGCTCTGCGAGGTGACGGTCGTCGCCAACGTTTGGGCAGAGGTCAGGCTCGGGCCGGGGTTTTTGCAGGCAGGGTGTTTTTCGAGGCCCCCGGGAACGGGGTTCCCGAGGAGCACCGCAGACATGAGGCGACGGCCCATCACGGCAGGCGGGTGGCGGAATGGACAAGCTGCGCGCGAGGGGCGGTTTGTGCAGTACCTGAATCGGCCATGTGTTTTGATGGTGTCTAATCTTGTATCGTTGTGTGTATAACTCTTTTTTTATTGGAAGTTGTATGTGGAGTTGAATAGGCTGCTTTTTTTCAGTCACTTAGAACAAAAACATAAATAAAAATCCACAGTGGGGTATCTCCCTCCCCCCCCAACTGTGTGTGCGTGTGATGGGGGGGTTTCCCCCTATCCCGGCCACTCTGCGAGGCGGCGTTTATCACCAATGTTCGGACGGAGGTTGGGCTCAGGCTGGGGTTTTTGCAGGCGAGGTGATTTTCAAGGTCCCTGGGAAGGCTCTTCTTGGGGGGCGCTTCCCTGGAACGTGGCCGTTGCCTGTCATTGCAGGGAGGTATGCTGTGTAGCAGACAGTCGGGGCAGAGGGTCGCGAGTCTTGCGGCGGAAGAGTCGGGGAAGTCAGACTAGATAGCCCGCGTCGAGGAGGAATGGGTCGTGAAGCAGGTGCGTCTAACTGTACGTTACACAAGTTGGATCGTAAGCGTTTTTGACGGGTGTTGTAGTTTCTGATGTAATAATAATTGTCAATATTTTTGCGTGAAGGCGTGGAAGTTGGGAGGCCGTAGAGAGGAGCAGAGTTTGCTCGCTTTCTGCCTAGGAATACAAATTGCGGACATGATGTTGCCTCAAAGAGGAAAAGTTCTCACGTCGAAGCAATAGACTGAGTATCTAACGGGAGCGAGAAACGTGGGAAAGACTCTAGCGACGAGGTAGAGAATCAGAGGCAATAAATGGTTGCAATGAATAAGGGAATGAAGAATTTTTAGAGTTTTAATGTATTTATCTAAATAATGGAATTATAAAGGGAATAAACATACTAGTAGCTATTTCTTATCCACGAGCCAGCGAACATGTCGGATCGCGATAGGATATGTACGTTGTGGAATTGAAATGTAAACGATAATAGAAATCTTACTTGGAGTCATTCACGGACCAATTGGAACGTAAATGTCTTTTAATGAAAATATGAATGCCTGTAACGTAGTCTGATCAGAATGAAGGTAGTAACTGAAATAGCAAATGAAAGTACAAAGCTCAGCAGGTGGTTTATAATGCCCATCTGTAAACAAAGCTGCGTGGGGGATTTAAAAACTTTTTACGGGCATGGACAACTCTCGCTCGGGCCGCTAGCAACAAATAAAAAAATCTTCCTAACGTATTTGAAA
>WNMK01000061.1:0-63026 GCA_009819775.1 Phoenicopterus ruber ruber | reverse complement strand
GAGAGTCATGAGGGGCCTGAGAGAACAAAGAAGCTTTGAGATAACAATGAGGAAGTCGAAGGGATTTTGACGAAGTACAGATGTCGTCAGGGGGCCGGGGTCTGAACGAAGGCATCCTAAATGGCAAAGCGTAAGATAAGAGCGCTCTGAAGAGTGCAAAAACTAAAACCCAGAAGGAGCTAAAGTGCCACCAGAGTGCCGTGGAGTACAAGAAAGGACTCGGAAGACATTGCTACAGGAGTAGAGGAATATAAAGGGCCAGGGTAGAAAAAGGCTGGAGACACAGCGAGGGCCTCGGAAGTCTCGGGAGGGCGTCTAGGCAAACTAGAGATGACAGAGCGAGAGAGGAATGAATGGAGATAGCCTTGACGGCAGAGACAAAGATAAAGGAAAAATTGAAAAATTGAGAGTAGGCAACAGACAAGAAAGAGAAAAATAGGGATGGGAAACTAGGTAAAAGCAGATGTAAAAAAATAAAAAGCAACAACTTATGGAATAAAGGAAAAAATTAAAAAACAGGAAGAGCAAACTAAAAAGACAGAAAAAAATTTAAAAGTGATGGGGTACAGCACAGACTAGAATGAAATAAAAAAAAGACAGTGAGCATAAGATCAGATATGGAAAAAAGGGTGACTTTTCATGACCCCGTGGCCTTTGACCTTCACCAGTGACCTTTTGCCCTTTGGCCCCTTGACCTTTTGACTGTGACCCCATGACCTTTTCACCTTGACCCCGTGGCCTTTTGACCTTGACGGTGACCATTTTGGCCGTGACCCTTTGACCTTGACCCGGTGACCCTTTGACTTGACCAGTGACCTTTGACATGACCCGTGACCTTGGAACTTTGACACCCGTGACCTTTTGACCTTGACCCCGTGACCTTATAACCTTTTGACCTTTGACCCCGTGACCTTTTGACCTTGACCCGTGGCCTTATAACTTTATGACCTTGACCACGCGACCTTATAAACTTTTGACCTTTGACCCCTGACCTTTTGACCTTGACCCCGCGACCTTATAACCTTATGACCTTTGCCCCCATGACCTTTTGACCTTGACCCCGGTGACCTTTTGACCTTTGACCCGGTGACATTTGACCTTTGACCCCGATGACCTTTTGAACGTGACCTTTTGACCTTTGACCCCGTGACCTTTTGACATTGACCCGCGACCTTAAACCTTTGACCTTGACCCGTGACCTTATGACCTTTGAACCCGTGACCTTTGACCTTTGACCCGTGACCTTTTGCCCTTGACCCGGTGGCCTTTTGACCTTTGACCCCGTGACCTTGTGACCCTATCACCTTTGACCCCGTGGCCCTTTGACCTTGATATGACCCGACCCGTGACCTTTGATCCGGCGACTTTTGACCTTTGACCCCGGTGACTTTTGACCTTGACCCCGGTGACCTTTAGACCTTTGACCCGTGACCTTCTGACCTTGATCCCGCGACTTAAACCTTTTGACCTTGACCCCGTGACCTTATGACCTTTGATCCCGTGACCTTTCGACTTGACACCGGTGACCTTTTGACCTTTGACCCGTGGCCTTTGACCTTGACACCTGTGCCCTTTTGACCTTGACCCCGTGACCTTTTGACCTTGACACGGTGACCTTTTTACCTTTGACCCGTGCCTTTTTACCTTGACCCGTGCCCTTTGACCCGTGACCTATGACCTTTGACCCGTGACCTATGACCTTCGACCGTGACCTTTTGACCTTTGACCCCGGTGACCTTTGACACTTTGACCCGGTGACCTTTTGACCTTTGACCGTTACCTTTGACCTTGACCCGTGACCTTTTGACCTTGACCTCATGACTTTTGACCTTTGACCCCGTGACATTTTGACTTGACCCAGGTGACCTTTTGACCTTTGACCCTGTGAGATTTCGCCATTTGACCCCGATGACCTTTTGACCTTGACCCGGTGACCTTTTGACCTTTGACCCCATGACCTTTTGACCTTGACCCCCGTGACCTTTTGACCTTGACCCCGTGGCCTTATGACCTTTGACCCCCGTGACCTTATGACCTTTGGCCCCGTGACCTTTGACCGCGACCCTTTGACTTTGACCCCGGCGACCTTTTGTCCTTTGACCCGGGACTTTTGACCTTTGACCCCGGTGACCTTTTGACCCAGTGACCTTTTGCCCTTTCACCCCGTGACCTTTGACCTGACCTTTGATCTTTTGATTTTTGACCGTGACCTTTGACCTTTGACCCCGCGACCTTTGACCTTGACCCAGGTGACCTTTTGACCTTTGACCCGTGACCTTTTGACCTTGACCCGTGGTCTTTTGACCTTTGACCCCGTGACCTTTTGACCTTGACCCACGCGACCGTTTGACCCGTGACCTTTTGACCTTTGACCCGGTGACCTTTTGACCTTTGACCCGTGACCTTTTGACCTTGTGGCCTTTGACCCCGTGACCTTTTGACCTTCAACCCCGTGGCCTTTTGACCTTTGACCCGGTGACCTTTTGACCTTTGACCCCGTGACCTTTTGACCTTGACCCAGGTGACCTTTGACCTTTGACCCCCGTGACCTTTTGACCTTGACCCCGTGACCTTTTGACCTTTGACCCCGTTGACCTTTTGACCTTTGACCCGGTGACCCTTTGACCTTTGACCCGGTGACCTTTTGACCTCGACCCCGGTGACCTTTTGACCTTGACCCCGTGACCTTTTGACCTTTGACCCGGTGACCTTTGACCTTGACCCAGGTGACCTTTTGACCTTTGACCCCGTGACCTTTTGACCTTGACCCCGTGACCTTTTTACCTTTGACCCCGTGACCTTTTGACCTTTGACCCCGGTGACCTTTTGACCTTTGATCCGGTGACCTTTTGACCTTTGACCCGGTGACCTTTTGACCTTGACCCCGGTGACCTTTTGACCTTTGACCCCGTGACCTTTTGACCTTGACCCCGTGACCTTTTGACCTTTGACCCCGTGACCTTTTGACCTTTGACCCCAGTGACCTTTTGACCTTTGAACCCGTGACCTTTTGACCTTGACCCAGGTGACCTTTTGACCTTTGACCCCGTGACCTTTTGACCTTTGACCCCCGTGGCCTTTTGACCTTTGGCCCCCGTGACCTTTTGACCTTGACCCTTTGACCCGTGACCTTTTGACCTTTGACCCGTGACCTTTTGACTTTGACCCCCGTGACCTTTTGACCTTGACCCCGCGACCGTATAACCTCATGACCTTTGAACCCGTGACCTTTGACCTTGACCAGGTGACCTTTTGACCTTTGACCCCGTGACCTTTTGACCTTGACCCCGTGACGTTTTGACCTTTGACCCCGTGACCTTTTGACCTTTGACCCCGTGACCTTTTGACCTTGACCCTTTGACCCCGTGACCTTTTGACCTTTGACCCGGTGACTTTTGACCTTTGACCCTGGCGACCTTTTGACCTTGACCCCGTGACCTTTTGACCTTTGACCCCGTGACCTTTTGACCTTGACCCTATTACATTTGACCCCGTGACCTTTTGCCCTTTGGCCCCGTAACCGTCTGACCTTTGACCCCGTGACCTTTTGACCTTTGACCCCCGTGACCTTTTGACCTTTGACCCCGTGACCTTTTGCCCTTTGACCCCGGTGACCTTTTGACCTTTTGACCTTTGAGCCGTGACCTTTTGACCTTGACCCCGTGACCTTTTGACCTTGACCCCGTGAGCTTTGACCTTGACCCCGTGACCTTTTGACCTTGACCCCGTGACCTTTTGACCTTGACCCCGTGACCCTTTGACCTTGACCCCGTGACCTTTTGACCTTGGTCACGTGACCTTTTGACCTTTGACCCCGTGACCCTTTGACCTTGACCCTATGACCTTTGACCCGTGACCTTTTGACCTTTGACCCGGTGACCTTTTGACCTTTGACCCCGTGGCCTTTTGACCTTTGACCCCGTGACCTTTTGACCTTTGTCCCTTGACCTTTTGACCTTTGTCCCTTGACCTGGCGACCTTTTGCCCTTTGCCCCGGCGACTTTTTGACCTTGACCCCGTGACCTTTTGGCCTTTGACCCCTGTGACCTTGTGACCCGTGACCTTTTGACCTTTGATCGGTGACCCCATGACCTTTGGACTTTTGATCCCGTGACCTTTTTACCTTGACCTTGTTTGTGGGTCTGTTTTGGTCGCTTCTGGCTTTACGTTTGAGACTTCCGCTGTAGTGGGTGGCACTTCGGGTCGGCTGTGATGTGTTTTGGGTCCTTGCTCATACTTGGCCTTGCCTTCCGGTGCTGCAGGGGCATTTCTGGTTATTCTGTGACGACTTCCGGCGTTTTTGGAGGACGTTGTGGCCATGGAGAGGTCCTTCCGGTTTAACCTCTATGGTCTGGAGCTTTATCTCTATGGTCTGAAAGGTGGCTGACCCATAGAGACTAATTTGTGGACCAGAGAGGGTTACTTCTGCTTTGTCGTCTATAATGCGCAAGTCTGACTCTGTGGTCCGGAAGTCCGCCCCCGCCGGAAACCCTAGAGAGCGGGTTCCGGTGCTCTTCTCTACGGTCCGGAAGTCCGCCCGGGGTGCTGGATTGTGCTTTTGGCATGCTGGGGGTTTTTTTAATAAATGGGCATGGGTTTAGCGATTTTTCATTGTGAGGAATGTGTATGCTTACTCTTTCTTTCTGTGGTATAGTGTTTTTAGTGTAGATAACCAGTTATCAGAGGTTTGGTAGGTGAGTAGAAGTTCTGTTTGGGGTTGTGTGATGGATAAAAATAAATAGCATTAATTATGCAGATTCTGAATTTAAAAAAGGAAAAAAAAATATAAGTCTGGTGCAGCAGTAGAAAAGGGAACACACCCTGGGAGAAAATTTTTTTTTTTTGGCATGTTTGGTTTTTGTTTACTTTAAATGATTAATTGCTCCTGGGGCGTACCATTTTCTACTGCTAGTAATAATTTTTTTTTTTTTTTTAAAAACCCCATTCGTTCCATGACAGATAAAATACACAACTTGAACACAACGACCACAAAACAAGAGCGGGAACAAACAAAACGGCGCAAACCAAACACCAAAACGGCCCAAAGATGGGGAAAATAAAGACAGAGCGTGCAAAAAAGCACAAACGTGTCTTGATTTAGGCTTTAATAAAATTTTCATATACCCTATAAACCCATTATGGAGTACTTTTTACCTACTCTAATTAGCTCTCACAGTAATTAGAATGCTTATAGGGATGCCCTTAATGACCCTATCTTTACAGCCTAGCTAGATATTGTTCTTATAATACACCTCAGACATAATTCACGCCCGCTATTGTCCCGACAAAACACCGACGTTAACCTAAGTCATTTGTGCCCGAGCAGTAGACTACGTGTCTTTAAAACTACAAAGTCACGTGAGAGTTTTTATAGCTACTTTAAGTCTTCTTAGGAGCCGGTAACGCGCGTGCTTTCTTCAAACCTGTCGACAGCTATACTTACCCGTAGGTATCGACGGCCATCCCTCAGCTGCCTAATTCCCAAATGTTAGGTTTTTTATTCGTCGCTAGCGGCCCGAGCGAGAGTTGTCCACGCCCGTAAAAAGTTTTTAAATCCCCCACGCAGCTTTGTTTACAGATGGGCATTATAAACCGCCTGCTGAGCTTTGTACTTTCATTTGCTATTTCAGTTACTACCTTCATTCTGATCAGACTACGTTACAGGCATTCATATTTTCATTAAAAGACATTTACGTTCCAATTGGTCCGTGAATGACTCCAAGTAAGATTTCTATTATCGTTTACACTTCAATTCCACAACGTACATATCCTATCGCGATCCGACACGCTCGCTGGCTCGTGGATAAGAAATAGCTACTAGTATGTTTATTCCCCTTTATAATTCCATTATTTAGATAAATACATTAAAACTCTAAAAATTCTTCATTACCTTATTCATTGCAACCATTTATTGCCTCTGATTCTCTACCTCGTCGCTAGAGTCTTTCCCACGTTTCTCGCTCCCGTTAGATACTCGGTCTATCGCTTCGACGTGAGAACTTTTCCTCTTTGAGGCAACGTCATCTCCGCAATTTGTATTCCTAGGCGAAAGCGAGGAAACTCTGCTCCTCTCTACGGCCTCCCAACTTCCACGCCTTCACGCAAAAATATTGACAAGTATCAACATCAGAAACTACAACACCCGTCAAAAACGCTTACGATCCAACTTGTGTAACGTACGGTTAGACCCACCTGCTTCACGACCCGTTCCTCCTCAACGCCGGCCATCTAGTCTGACTTCCCCGACTCTTCCGCCGCAAGACTCGCAACCCTCTGCCCCGACTGTCTGCTACACAGCATACCTCCCTGCAATGACAGGCAACGGCCACGTTCCAGGGAAGCGCCCCCCAAGAAGAGCCTTCCCAGGGACCTTGAAAATCACCTCGCCTGCAAAAACCCCAGCCTGAGCCCAACCTCCGTCCGAACATTGGTGATAAACGTCGCCTCGCAGAGTGGCCAGGAGAGGGGGAAACCCCCCCATCACGCGCACACCCAGTTGGGGGGGGGGGGGAGATACCCCACTGTGGATTTTTATTTATGTTTTTGTTCTAAATGACTGAAAAAAAGCAGCCTATTCAACTCCACATACAACTTCCAATAAAAAAAAAAAAGAGTTATACACACAACGATACAAGATTAGACACCATCAAAACACATGGCCGATTCGGGTACCGCACAAACCGCCCCTCACGCGCAGCTCGTCCGTTCCGCCACCCGCCTGCCGCGATGGGCCGTCGCCTCGTGTCTGCGGCGCTCCTCGGGAACCCCGTTCCCGGGGGCCTCAAAAAACACCCTGCCTGCAAAAACCCTGGCCCGAGCCTGACCTCTGCCCAAACATTGGCGACGACCGTCACCTCGCAGAGCGGCCAGGACCAGGGGAAAAAATGCAGCTGGGGGGGGAAAAAAAAATCCCCCAGCTGGGGGTTTTTTATTCTAGTTAAAAACATTTTTTTACTATGTCAACATTAAATACAACCTGGAAAGAGAAAATTCACACAATTCAGACACATTCAGAAACAAAGACTCATTCAACAGCCACTCCTTCCACCCCTCGCTCTGAACGTATCCTTATCGCCACCCACCTACCGCAATAGCGAATCACCCAGATTCTACAGCCATTCCTGGAACGTCCTTGCCGTGTCCCTCAAACCGTCGCCGCTCCGCAGGATTCCAAAGGGCTAGCCTTCATAACCGGAAGGTGAGGAAGACTTTGTGCCGCTCTCCTTATTTCCTATGAATTGTACGCTCTGGTTAAACTCGCTCGAGGATTTGCTCTGGGGATCCGAATGGCCCTCTAGGGCCCGCTTGCCAATAGCTGCCGGCTCTCCCCCAAAACGGCCCGTACAACCTCTGCCCAAACAGGCTGTGCTAATCGACAGATGACCGCCCCCCACTTGGACTGTTCCACCCTGAACAGAATTGCTACGTGCGGGTCGAGCGGCTCCGCCTCAACCACACACACGCACGCTCTACAAACACAACCTAAGGGTGCAAGAATACCGCGCACGGTAGAGATAGCACCGGACCGAAAGACCCAGCCCGACGGTAAGCGCGACGATGCCGAGGCCGCGTGGGGCGGATGCGCCGGCACGGCCTGCCACGTGACGCTGCCACGGCTCGGAATGATAGATAGGGAACGAAGTCACAATGACCGATGGAGACAAAACGCCAGGAAAGACTTAAGACTATGACGACACAGGGAAGAAAGCCCTGGAAGAACTCTCGAGAAAGAGTCAGAGATGAGACCCGAAGGCAAAGCCCGAGCGAGAGCCACAAGAAAGACTGGCCAAATGCACCTACGACGCTCGACCGGACAGGCGGCATCGCGCTTCTATGTCGTGCCGCAAGACGAGATGCGCTTTGTTGGCGCTACGCTGACGACTCGAGCCTGCGGAGAGGCGACGGATAGCTACCGCGATCCGGTAGGACGCGAGTATGCCCGAGGCTCCTCGGGCACAAAGGCTAAGACAAACATTGACACGTTATCTAAGTAAGGCACACGTACGAACGCACACTAGACATACCGCGCGACTCCAGACGCTCATCCCGGAGCCGCTTTGCCGACGCTCACGTCTCACGTCGCTCCCTGGACCTGCGCGAGTGTGACTCCCCGCAAACTACCCTCCCGTTATGCAAATGTTTTGATGCACATAGCCTCCGCCACTCGCAGATTTGCGTGCCGTCGCTTAACTTTCACGGTGCCGCGGGTCACGGTCCATCCTCCGAAGCTGTCGCGTCACTTAAAGGTGAGGTTCCTTTAAATCGCCTCACATCCCTCGGTCACCTGCAAAAACAAAACACGAAGCAGTTTAATATGTGCTTCGTCCGTGAGAGAGCGGCCCTCCGCAGCCCCACTGACCTGCTCTGCTCTGATTCCAAAAAGAACGCATCACGGTCAGAGTCCTCTGCGGCACTTCAAATCCAAAGCGGAATAAAGACCCGTTTGCCCTAAAATGACAGAGTGCCGGGGCCCGTTGTGCCGCTCCTCCGACCTCGAGGCCTCCGCCATTTCTAGAGGCTTGCCGCGAGGCACCCGCAAAACCGATAGGAAAACCGTTGCCGAGTTACCGGCTCGTCTCATACCACCTCACGATCCGCTGAACTCCCGCTCGCGTGCATGGAAACCTCAAAGTCATTTTAACCCTCTACGCTGGCTCTGCCGTGCCATATGATACAGACAGAGCCGTGCAATGCACGCAATAATATAATGCCGTACAACGCGACACACGCTTAGATCATGGTCACGACAAAACGCGATACGGAGCACTGCGATTCAAGACAAAACACGATACAGGGCCGTATGAGACAAGGCCGTCTCAAATGGCAGTCGATTCGGGTACGGAGCGATACTATGTCAGACAAAACACAATAAGGGGCCGTGCAATGCGAGACGGTCTCCGATGGCGGGCGGTACAAGCACGGAGCGCTACAATGCGAGGCAAAACACGATGCGGGGCCGCACGATGCCAGACAAAACCCAAAATACTGAGCGATATGATGCCAGACGGTCTCAGATGGTAGTCAGTACAAGTACGGAGCGTTACCATCTGAGATGACACACGATACAGGGCCATACAAGGCACAGTGCTTTCAGATGGAAATTAATACACGTACAGAGCGATACGACGCAAGACACGACACAGGGCCATACAAGGCACGGCGGTCTCAGATGGCGATCGCTTACAAATACGGAACGCTACAAACTTAAAACAAAACCCAAATACGAGGCCATACCACGCGAGGCCGTCTCAAGCGGCGGTCGCTACGAGTACGGCGCGATACAACACTGGACAAAACCCAAATTCGGAGCGACGCGATGCCAGATGGTCTCAGATGGCGGTCAATACAAGGATAGAGCGGTACAACGGAAGACAAAACACAATACGGGCCCGCACGATGCAAGACGGTCTCAGATGACAGTCAGTACAAATACAGAGCGCTACGATGCGAGACAAAACACAATACGGGGCCCTACGAGGCACGGCCGTCTCAGATGGCAGTCGAGACAATTACAGAGCGATACGGTGCCAGACAAAACACAATACAGAGCGATACAATGCAAGACGGTCTCAGATGGCAGTCAATATGCATACAGAGCGATACAATGCCAGACAAAACCCAAATAACAGAGCACTACACTGCACGGCAGTCTCAGATGGCGGTCGATACAAACGGAGCGCGCTACGGTGCCAGACAAAACACAATATAGGGCCGTACAATGCACGACGGTCTCCAATGGCAGAGAATTACAAGAACAGAGCGATACAATGCCAGACAAAACACAACATGGGGCCGTGCAACGCGAGGCGGTCTCAGATGGCAGTCAACACAAATACAGAGCTACAATGGAGACAAAACGCAACGCGGGGCCGTACAATGGAAGAGAACATAAAGCACTGCAAGGCAAAGCGGTCTCGGATCACGGTCAAAGCCGATACACGGTGCCGCAAGGCGATACAAAACCAGAACGACGGATGTGTGAGAAGCCAGGATTTAAGACCTAAGCCCATGAGGACGCCCAGATGAAATGCTGCAGGGGATCTCTATGGAAACAGAACTTTCCAGAGCAGAGCTGTCCTTCCGTCCCAGATCGCCTCCGCAAAGGAGACCCTCCGGAGACATCTACGATGCAAAACATGCTTTAAGCTCCGATCGTGAGATGAGAAGCGCTCGACAGGCTCTATGCCAAAGCGGCGAGGTTTCGGAGACCCTACAGACACCTACCGAGGCGTGTGCCGAGTGCGGCGAGCCTGCGAGGCAGAACAGAGACCTGCGGAAGGAACCGTATGCAAGAAAACGCGGACAACAAGCGATGCTAGGACACAGATGTGGACCAGAACATTCACATCCTGTGAGACAAACCCCGGGCCCTCTATCTGCACCCAGACCTAATGGGGTCTGAAGAGCCCTCTCCGCAACCCAAATGTTAAACCCCCCGCTGGCCCCACCCGACCCACTGCTTTTGCCTCTTGACACGGTCCAGAATCCATCCTCATCAGGAGCACATCTTCCAACAGGGATGCTCCCGCATTCACGGGTTCCTCTTCATCACCTGCAAGACAGGGTGCCGCCGGTCACCGACACCAGCCTGTGCAACGACACCCTCCTCGGAAGGGCCGCGCCGCTTCCGAACATAAGATGTTGCGGTTGGCATCTCCCATGGAAGCCAGAAAACTGGAGAGGTAAAGCACCCGCCGTACTCGGAAGCAATCGCCCCTCTGCGGCTCCCACCCTGCCGCCCCTCTCTCCTCTGCCAACTTGCTTCGAATCCTCCGCCATTTGAGGAGAGCCCTCACGGCACCTACAAAACCAAAACAGAAACACTCAGCTGAGTTGCTGGTGATCCTTGGCAACTCGAGCCCGACCGGACCGCTTAATGAGTCGCTCGCCTTTTCTCAAACTCCTCGGTGCTGTGCAGCTTCACCCCTCTGGGAAAGAGCGTGGCACCTGCCAAAAAAAACACAGAGGAAAAAGCGCACGCACAGATACCACCCGAATCCTCAGCCCGCTTGCAGCGCTTCCTCTCTCCTGCGCCTTTACCTCAGCTGGTCAGAGTCAGAATCTTTGGGCTACCGTGCAGAGGCTTGCCTGCCGCTTCTAAAACTCAAACAACAGGGTACGATTTTACCTATGTCAATAATACAATTCCTCAAAAAACAGCTACTTTGGCACGCCGGTCATCGCCTCGCCAAAGTCTACGCCAGCGCGGATATCCCGCTTCACGCCGAGAAAATAAAACCAAAAGAGGCGTAAACTAGTCGGAGCCGCCGACGGTCACACCAATCCTCGACCTCGGTCGCCGGCCCGCCTTCATCTGGTGCTCCGCTCTCCTCTCCCGTTGACCTTCAGCATGGGGCTTGTCGCTCCGCATCTGAAAAATCCAAACAAACCCTGTAAAACAAGTCACCTGGATGCTGACCGATAGCTTGACAAGACCAAAGGTCCGTCTTCTTTTTGCATATAACTCCTAACTAAAGCTGAAAAAAACAACATAAACAAAACCCAGATATTGAGCCCCACATACACAAGCTAAGGCACATTCAAGATTCAACCCGCTCGTCTACCACACAAACTGCTTTTCCCAGAAGGCCAGAGTCCAACCTCTGGCACCTGCAAAACACAACGAAAATAACTCTGTGCCAGCCGTCTACAGCTACTTGGCCAGAGACCGACTGTACGGTTTTTGCCAAAAGAATCTGGCAAGATCGATGTATTACTCCACAACATAAAGCGATGCTACCCCTGTCTTTAGTATTGCTAAACCCCTGGGGAGGGCAGCTCCGACCCTGACACAGACCGACGCTGCCCACAGACACCGCAAACACGATCGTGAGACACAAGAAGACTGAGCGAGAAGAACTGCTTCCGTAGGGAAGATGATGCCAGCAGAGAAGCCCTACAGCATCACAATGGCACAGACGTTTTAGAGTGGCCCCGGGAAGAGAGGCGATGGCTGCAGCTCAAGAAAGAGAAAGCCATCATCAAAACCGGAACTATGGATGCATGAGAAACTGGGCTTTAAGACTTAAGACCTTTAAGGATGTGGGATGAAAGCACAGAAGACAGCTCTGTGCAAACAGAACTCTCGACAGCAGATGAGCTGCAGGTGCCACCTGGCTCACCGCTGCAAGAAATGATCACTCAGAAAATCTATGATGCAAAACGTGCAGATGGATCCATGCTTTAAGTGTATATTGCAAAGATGAGAAAAGCTTCTTCACAGCAGCTGTACCGGTGAAGCAATGCACTCGGACTCAGGATGCTGCCGAGGTACTGCTGATCCAAGAGCTACGGACACATCGAGCCTGAGGAAGGTATGGTACAGAGGACTCAGCAGACAGACTACGCAACACCACAGACACAGGCTGGCACTGCCCTGCCCGGCAAATGCTAGCATGATGCCCAAAAGTAACGCGCTCCCTTGCCTGCCCAAAGGGGACTGGACCTGGACAGCCCTCTCCCCTACACTAACTTTAAAACCCCTCCTGCAATTCCCAAACCGTGTCCCCTCCTCCCCAGTCCCTCCCCAGCCCTGGGCCCTCAACTTTAGCTTTCGGAGGGCTAGGGGTCCGATTCCATCATTGACAGAAAAACCACTTCAGCTAACTGGGATGTTCCGGCAGTCGCCAGGTTCCTCTTGTCATCTGTAAAGAAGAAAAGCAGTGCAGGTAGTGAGCATCGCATCAGCCGACACCAACCTTCTCAGCAGCACTGTGGCATTCTGCTCCCTGCTCATTCCAGAGATGGACGTTGCGGCCGTCCATCGCTAGCGGTACCTAAGATACAAGAGACAAAATTACTGTTGCGCTTGTGAGAAGTCACCAGCCCCACGCTCCTCCTCCCCACCCACCCCAGCTCACCTCAAAGGATCAAAGTCCAAAAGGCAGCCTACACAGAACCTGCAAAACCAAAGGGAAAGGCCCTAACCCAGTTGCCATACAGTACTTTGCTCTTAGACACCAACCCGGCCAAAGACTGCCTCACTTTCTCAGATTGCTCACGGGCATGCGGCTTCGCCCCTCCGAGGCCACGTGCAGAACCTGCAAAAACAAAGAAAAAAGGCACACGCTGAGATACTGCCCCAAAACTGCAGCCTGCCCGCAGCAACTCCCATCTCCGCTCCTATACCCTTTGCTGCTTGCCAGCCCTGCCTCTGTCACTTACAGGTTGCCACGTTGAGTCTCAGGTACCACCTATAAAAAACAAACGAGGGATGCTTATAACTCCACCCTCAATACACCACCTGAAAAATAACTGCTACTTCAGCCCACTAGGCACTGCTCACCTTGCTTCGCGCCTTGAAAATAAAAAGCCACAGACACCAAAGCCTATAACCTAGTCATATAACCACCAGTCACATCTTCCCTCTGACACCATGCTCCAACCCACCTTCTTATGGTGCTCCACCCACCTCTCCTCCATCGCCCTTGGGCACACGGCTCATCCCTCTCCATCTGAAAAAAGCAATCTCAAACAAGTCATCCCAGATGGCAAGCGATCGCTGAACAATCCCAGAGGTCTTGTTCCTTGTAGGATTACCATCTAGAGTCCAACTACATGCTGCCATTAAGACGGCCAAACTTCAAACCCCACACGTACAAGCCTTAACAACTTTGAGATTCAAACTGCTTCGCTACTGCTGAACAGCCCCTCCCAGAGGGCCCCAATCACCTGCGCCTAAACACTATTGAAATGACCGTCCACGCAGCCTGCCGATGGCTACTCGATCTGAGATGACTATACTACCTTTGCCTAAACAGTCTAGGCCTATATCAACATATTATCCATAGACTGTTTAGTGCTATTCAACCTACCCCTGACTCTACAGCCACGGGCAGAGCAGCTCCAGGCCAAACACACACACGCCAACTGACACTACGCAGAACGCTACAACGACGCAACTCAAGGATGAGAGAATACAGTGTCTTGGCAAGAACAAGGACTCTCCAGACCGGAGATGCTGTCGGACAAGCCGACCTACAGGGCCTCAACGGTGACGCGAGGAGGCTCTATGGCACCCCAGAAAGGAGTTGAACGTAATGGCCCCTTATAGGAAGTTACTGTCAGAACCGAGGTGACAGATGCACAAGAAGCCTGGCTTCAAGACCTACAAACCTAGGGATGCAGGGAAGAAGTCCCAGTCAATGAAAATGGATGGCGAGAGAGCAGAGGGGCCGAGACAGCCCAGAAGGATGCCGCAAAAGAGGACTGACCAGAGACTTCCAAAACGCAAGACTACCCATGCTTTTAGGCTTGTAAGCCAAAAAAGAAGCGCCCGATGAGCATTATATTGATGAGCAAGGGGCATTTGAGACCCTAGGGCTAGCACCCAAGACACGCATCGTGCGCCTTGAGCGCAAAGAGGAAACCCGAGACAGGTCTGAGACACGGAAGGACAGGACTGCACAAGAAGCCTGGCTTCAAGACCTATGAACCTAAGGATGCAGGGAAGAAGTCCCAGCCCGTAAAATGGACAGCTAGAGAACAGAGCTGCTGACACAGCCTGGAATGAAGAGAACTGACCAAAAACCTTCAAGACGCAAGACCAAGCCACACTTAAGCTTGTAACGCAAGAAAAGTGCCCAATGGGTGCTATGCTAATGCGTACAGGCATTCGAGACCATAGGGATGGCACCCAAGCCGCATGCCATGCTCCTCGAGCGCAAAGAGCAAAGAGGACATCGAGACCCGACGAAGGTCTGAGACACGGAAGACAGTCTCTTGCAAGCTACACAACACCACAGACGCAGGCTGGAACTGCCCTGCCCGGCACATGCTAGTGTTATGCTGAAAGTAACCCGCTCCCTTTGCCTGCTCCAAGGGGCCTGGTCCTGGACAGCCCTCTCCCCTACGCCAGCTTCAAAAGCCCTCTCCCTGCAATTCCTGACCTTGTCCCCTCCTCCCTGTCCCTCCCAGGCCTAGGCCCTTAACTTAGCTTTCAGAGGGCCGGGGGGGCTGAATCCCATCTTCGACAAAAGTAACCCACATTGGCTAGCTGGGACATTCCTGCAGTGCCAGGTTCCTCTATCACCTGCAGTAAAAAACCCAAACAGCATTGGCAGTGAGCATCACATCAGCCAACACCCCCCTTTCTCAGCACCACCGTGGCATTCCACTCATTCCAGAGATGGATGCTGCGGCCATCATTGCTTCTGGTACCTAAGATACCAAGAGACACAAAATTACTGTTATGCTTGTGAGAAGTCACCGGCCCCGTGCTCCTCGCTGCTACCGCCCCAGCTCACCCGAAAGGCTCATCCAAGTCCAAAGGCAGCCCCGCACAGCGCCTGCAAAACCAAAAGGTACGTGCTTAACCAAGGTGCTGCATAATATTTTGCTCTTCAAGACCATCCCAGCTGACAACCACCTCACCTTCTCAGGGCGCTTATGGGCATGCGGCTTCACCATCTGAGGCTGCATGCATTACCTGCAAAAACAGAAGCAAAGGCACATGCCGAAATACTGCCCGAAACTGCAGCCTGCCAGCAGCAATTCCTGTCCCCCGCTCCTTTACCTTTGCTGCTCACCAGCCCTGTCTCTGCCATTCACAGGTTGCCTATGTTGAGGCTTGGGTACCACCTATAAAAAACCCACACATCAACAAGGGATGCTTAAAACTTCACTGATAATACGACACCTGAAAAATAACTGCTACTTCAGCCCACTAGTGAGTGCTCACCTTGCCCGAGTCAACTCTGGCAGCGATATCCTGCTTCGCTGTTGCTTTGCGCTTTCAAAAACAAAACACACCACCAAAACCTATAAGCTAGTCACAGGGCCCACCAGTCGCATCTTCCCTCCGATACCACGCAGTGACCCACCTTCTTATGGCGCTCCACTCAGTTCTCCTTCATTGCCCTCGGGTGCACGGCTCATCGCTCTGCATCTGAAAAAGCAATATCAAACAAGTCACCCAGATGCTGAGCAACAGCTGAACAATTCCAGAGGTCTCATTTCCATGTAGGTATACTATTTAGAGTCCATCTGCAGACTGCCCATTAAAAGAGGAAAAAAAACAAAAACAAACTTTGAACTCCACACAAACAAGCCTAAACACCTTTGAGATTCAGTCTGCTTCACTACTGCTGAACAGCCCCTCCCAGAGGGCCCAATCATCATCTCCATATAACGCTATTGAAATGACCATCCACAGAGCCTGCTGACATAAAGCTGCCTCAAATCAAGTAGCCAACCTTTGCCTAAACAATCTAGGCATATCAACATATTACCCATAGACTGTTGTTGCTATTCCACCTACCCATGACTCTATACCCCCAGGCAGAGCAGCTCCAGGCCAAGCACACATACAGACCAACAGTACACAGAACACAAACAACGTGACTCAAAGATGAGAGAAAACCCTCATCAAGAAGAATGACTCCAGACCCAGAGATGCTGTCGGGCAAGACAACCCACAGGGCCGCAACGGTGATGCGAGGAGGCTCTGTGGCAACCCCAGAAAGGAGTTGAACGCAATGGCCCATTACAAGAAGTTGCTGTCAAAACGGAGATGATGGATGCGCAAGAAGCCTGGCTTCAAGACCTATGAACATAAGGATGCAGGAAGAAGTCCCAGTCCGTGAAAACGGATGGCGAGAGAGCAGAGCTGCTGACACAGCCTGGAACGATGCCACAAGAGGGGACCGACTGGAAACTTGAGACACAAGACCGATCCACGCTTTAAGCTGATAATGCAAGAAGAGAAGGCCCCGATGGGCACTATGGCAATGAGTACAGGCATTCGAGACCCTAGGGATGGCGCCCAGGATGAATGCCATGCTCCTGGAGCACAAAGAGCAATGAGGACAGAGACCCAACAAAGGTCTGAGACAAAGACAGACTGCACAAGCTACACAGCAACACAGACAGGCTGGAACTGCCCTGCCCGGCACCTGCTAGTGTTGTGCTGAAGAGTAACCCGCTCCCTTTGCCTGCCCCAAGGGGACTGGCCCTGGACAGCCCTCTCCCCACACCAACTTTTAAACCCCTCCCTGCAATTCCCAACCTTGTCCCTCCTCCCAGCCCCTCAACTTAGGTTTGAGAGGCCTGGGGGTCCAAATCCATCCTCAACAAAAAACCCCACAGCAGCTAGCTGGGACATTCCTGCAGTCACCAGGTTCCTCTTCTTCATCTGCGATAAAAAACAACCCAACAGTGCCAGCAGTAAGCATCACACCAAGCTCTTCCACAACATCCCCCTCCTCAGAAGCACAATGGTGTTCTGCTCACCTGCTCATTATAGAGATAGACGCTGCCCGCCATCATTGCTTGTGGTACCTAAGATACCAAGAGACACAAAATTGCCGTTACACTTGTGAGAAGTCACCAGCCCTGTGCTCCTCCTTGCTACCACTCCAGCTCGCCTGAAAGGCTCATCCAAGTCCACAGGCAGCCCACACAGCGCCTGCAAAACCAAAAGGTAAATGCTTAACCAAGTTGCAACATAATACTTTGCTCTTAGACACCAATCCAGCCAACAATCACCTCACCTTCTTGGGACTGCTCAGCGGCACACGGCTCTGCCCTCCAGGGCTGCGTGCAGGACCTGCAAAACTAAGGAAAAAGGCACACGCTGAGATACTGCCCAACACTGCAGCCTGCCACAGCAATTCCCATCTCCTGCTCCTTTACCTTTGCTGCTTGCCCAGCCCTGCCTCTGCCATTTACAGGTTGCCACGTTGAGGCTTGGCTACCACCCTAACCCTAACCCCCCCCCCCCCCCACAACTCCCAACCTTGTCCCCTCCCCCCAGAGCCCCCTCCCAAACACCAGTCAACTTAGCCTTCAGAGGGCCAGGGGTCTGAATCCATCCTCAACAAAAACCACATCAGCTAACCAGGTTATTCCTGCGGGTTGCCAGATTTTCTCTTCATCAATCTGCACGAAAACAGTGCCAGTAGGCATCAGTTGGTCCCAGACCTCTTCCGCAACACCCCCTCCTCAAAAGCAATACGGCCTTTCTGCTCACCTGCTCCCATTCCAGTGGAAGACACTGTAGCCATCAGGTTTTGTGGCACCTACGATACAAAAGACTGGAAACTACTGTTGCACTTGCGAGAAGTCACCAGCTGAAAAAGGAAAGATCAAACACAGCATGGGTACCACTAGGTTTGGCTTTATCACAACCTCAGAGTTGGGCCACCACCTCAGTGAATGACAATCATCAGTGTTCACATACAGTTTATATACCTTTTTTCTTACACAATTACAATGGTTACAAAAGTTTCCCATTAACCTTTTCATTTTTCAAAATCATTTACAGGAGTCCACAATTGTTCTCGGTTCTCAGCGCCTTCTTCTCATCCTGGTTTCAGGTCCGGTTTAGTTTCACCGATGTCCCTCATTTTTTATTCCAAGGTTTTCTTAGAAGTCTTCAAGATGTTTTATTAACCTGTGCTTGAACAACATTCTACCTACCTAAGGACTCTTTTATCTAAGCCACCTGTTTTATTAATCTATCATCTTTTATTAAACTGTCTTAACTGTCTAAGGCTTGACTGGGTTTTAAGCCAGCCTTGGGTAGGGCTATACAGGGGGCTAGGCTAAGAACAGTACTCTGTGGCCTATTAAGCAGCCTAGTAGCTTGGTTCATTCCGCTTAATTGTCTACTAGTCAATCATTCCTTTTTCACCAGCCCCATAATCTTCCTTGCTGCTACCCAGCTCACCCGAAATGCTCATCCAATTCCAAAGACGGCCTGCATGGCACCTGCAAAATGAAACAGAAATACTTAACTGAGCTGCCACAATCCCCTGTTCTTGGATGCCATTCCAGCTGACAACCACCTCGCCTTCTCAGACCGCTCATCGGTGTGCGGCTTCACGCCTCCGAGCCTGCTTGCGGCACCTAAAAAAAAAAAGACACATGCTGAGATACTGCCCAAAACCACAGCTCTGCCCACACCGATTCCCATCTTCCACTCCTTTACCTTGGCCACTCACCCACCCTGCCTCTGCCATTTACAGGTCGCCTACGTTGAGGCTTGGGTACTATTTGTAAAACACGAACAGCAAGTGACGCTTATAACTCTGCCAACAATACACCACCTGAAAACTAACTGCTACTTCAGCCCACTAGTCACCGCTCGCCTTGCCCAAGTCACCTCCGGTGCCAATATCTCGCTTTGCCTCTTCAAAATAAAGAACTAAAGCAAACCTATAAGCTGGTCGTATAGCCACCGGTCACTATCTTCCCTCTGACACCACACGCTGACCTACCTTCTCGTGGCGCTCTGCTCGCCACTCCTCCGTCACCCTTTGGTGCACAGCTCATCCCTCTGTGTCTGCAAAAGCAGCATCAGGCAAGTCACCCGGACACAAAACAATAGCTTAACAAGTCCAGGGGTCTTGTTTCCATTTAGGAATACCACCTAGATGCCAACGACAGCCTGCTATTAAAACAAAACACCACAACATTAAGCCCTACACATACAAGCCTTAACACATTTGAGATTCAATCTGTTCAACTACTGCTCGAGCAGCCTCTCCCCAATAGTTCCTGTCACCCTTGACATCCTCGCCTCCTGCCAAGGGCTACTTGCTCTGAGGTGGACTGTACGGTCTGTAACTAAACAGTCTAGGTACATCACGTTAAGTACAGACTTATTGTTATTCTTCCCCTGACTAAAATTGCTATGCCCCAGGCAGAGCAGCTCCAACCAAGACACATGCAGACTGACACTACACACAATAAAGGACTTGACCCAGAGATTTAAAAAGACTCTCAGCAAGAAGACTTACTCCCAGAGGGAAGATGCCTTTAGTGAGAAGACCTAGGGGGCTGTAAGGAACAATCTACAGCCGCACCAGAAGTCAAACGCCATGACCCGTGACAAAAGATACGGCCGCAACTGCACAATAGGATTCTCGAGAAACCGGGCTCTAAGACTCAAGACCAAAAGGATGCAGAGAAGAAGTAGTCCCATAAAAGGGCTCCGCGACAGACCGCTCGACAGGCGGATACGCTGACCGCAACCTGGATCGCTGCTGCAGAGAAAAGATGGTCCATAAACTCATCATATGTGAGACATGCAAGACAGATCTGTGTGTCGAGCTTTAATGCAAGAAAGGAGCACTCAGTTAGCATTATGCCTGATGAGTTGAGGCACACAAGACCCCTCGGTATGGCTACCGATGTGACCATCTAGCACAAAAAACCTAATGGGAACATCGACCCGAGTAAGATATGTATAGTACACAGAAAACAAATGACACAAATTACCTCCTTACCTATGAAGCCCCTGAGGGAATTACAGAGGTGGTCAGCCCATGGAAAAACCACTATGATCGTGACATGTTAACTCAAAGATCCAAAATGGACACCTTACAACTACAGAAACTGGTGCTAAAAAACAATAGGTAAACAAGAACAAGAGAACATAACTGGCCGTGACCGATGATTAGAGCAACCCTCATTGGACGCATAATGAAAAAGGCAAAACTGGAATAATAGAAAGAGCTTGCATGCCTGGGACCGCGATAAAAGACCAACCCCTGGCTGGAGGTTGTTACAAGCACATTAATACACATCCTCTTCTCCAAGAAATTCCAGGGAAGACAGTGACACAAACCTGTGCTGGAGATAGAGCCTAGTCAATGACTCTAAGTTACAATGACCGCAACATCCAGATGAGACAGTGAAGGGATGGATGCAAAAATTAAGTCAGGGAACAAAGAAAGTAAAAGGCACAGAGAAGCAAGATACCCCAGAGCTCAGGAGGGTATATTTTAATGTGCATCACACTTTACGAGATGAGACTCTTCCAACGTTCAGGCCCCGCATATTGTGATACAGAACGCCCCAGATGGTTTTACAACCGCAGTCTCTCGTGACTTTGTCGTACCTCCCGTCAGCTGCGGAGAGACTAAAACAGAACAGACCTCATCGACACCCAAATCCAACTGCAAAACCAATCGAGAAAGGCTGATGAACCCTCCACCCTTTCCCAACCATCTCCCAGTCCCAAAACTTTTGAAATCCCTTCTCTTCTCCTCAACTGTCAGGGAAGGAACCCCGCTCCTTCCCGACAGCTTCCTTCCCTGTATTTGCACCCAAGCCTTGTGTTGGCTGCTCCTTGGAAGCAGCTCTTCCAAGCTGTGCCCTGCATTCTGCAGGCACCTCCCATCTTCTATCTTCCCACAGACTCTGGGCTCTGCTACAGGCCCACAAAATAAGTGAAGTCCTGACACTTAGTGTCTATGAGGGGCCTGCCGCAAGCTGCAAAGGTTCTAGGAACAACATAGTACTCTGTGGGCAATTGGGAAAGGTGATGAGCCATCCAATACCCTGAAAGACACTATGCCTTACATCCCTGCTGCTCTCTTGAGAAGTGCTAGAACTCCATGTACAGAGGCATACCCTAAACCCTGCTAGATAATCTCACCATCAGTTTCTATTAAGAGAGGTATCAGCAACTTAGTATACAGCAAAACCAGTAAAAAAACAGGTTCCATCTTCAGTAAAGTCAGGAATGCCAGGAAAATGCAATGCACCTAAAATCACAAAAAAAAAAGAAATGCATACTATTAAACCATCTTGCCATCCCTAAACACTCAATACAAATTACTGACTAAAAAACCAAAACACCTGCACACAAGTATACTTTCTACCATCTACGCTGCAGAATCTTGACTAGTCCTGAATCTCTTACCTCAAATCTCTTACCTGCTTCTCTGAACACCAATACACACCTGCTCAAAAGCTGCAGCGCACTGCAGGGACAGCAGAGCACCAACCCCACAGAAGCCCCAGAGCAGACTGAGCTCCCCTGAGCAGAGGCTGCGGCTCTTATACCCCGGGCCCCGCCCCGCCCCCTCGGGCCCCGCCCCCTCGGGCCCCGCCCCACCTTCCTACAGGCCCCGGGAAAGGGGCGGGGCCCACCCCAGGGCGTAAGACGCCGGCAGCCGTGGGGGTCTGGCCGTTGCCTCTGCTGCGGTGCCCCCTGTGAGGGGCGGTCGCAGGTTTTTTCCTTCCAGGAGTTCTGACTTGCCTTCGGCGATTGTCACAGCGCTTGTGTTTGAGTTATGCCACTTGTTGCGGGAGAAGACCCTACCGCAGCGGTTGCTTTATTTTTTAATTTGTTAGTTGTTGATGGTTTCCTGGAGTTTGGGAGGAGCGCTGTTACGTAGCGTGTGCCTCTCGGAGGACTGCCGGCCCCTGAGAGTGACTCTCGGAGGACTGACGGGCGCTCCCGGGCGGCCCTCACCAATGGCAGCTCTCAGTGCCGAGCGGGGCGGCTATTGCTGCGGGAGGGCAGGAGTGTCCGTCCGTGGCCGAGAAGCCGGCCTGGGTGGCGGGGAGCCCGATGGAGCCCTGCGGTGCCAGATTATCCTCCGGCTGCGGCTCTCTAGGGTCCCAGCCTCCGCTGTCGTCTGCGGGGACGTTTCTCTGCTGCTCAAGGCCTCCGGCAGCGGGTACCGGTGGCAGCGGCTGCTGCTGCGGGTGCGTCTGTCTCGATGCGGCTCAGTTCTGGCCCCCGGGTCTTTTCCCCGCAGGCCCGGGGTCGGGCGGTGCTCGGTGGGTGTTACTGGGGGAGTGGTAATTACGAGGTGTGACCGAGCCTGTGCGTGGTGGAGGAATACCTTAGTTTGCAAAGTTGAGTTGCTAATTTTCTATTCTAAAATGCAGTGAACGAATGATGCGTGCCCAAGGAGGATTCCCGGTTACTGCAGCTGCAGGAAAAAAGAAGGAGACCAAAACACAGAAACCAGAGACTGATGCCAAAGGGAAGGTTGATTGCTCCTCTAAATCATGGGTTTGTATGATGAATCAGAAACCTAATTAGGAGTGCTGTAATTACCATAACTACAGTAAAAGGTTATTACAGTAAACTACTCCCAGTTAGTAGTCTATTTCTGCTTGGCGTCTGCAATCTTTTATTACGATAATGCTGCTTGGGCATCATTAGTGCATAAATTTAAGAGTGCTGTTAATAAATAAGTAACAGGCATTAATGATGTCCAATGAGTGTTCTAAATGTTTTAAAAATTCAATTTAACTTTTTACTAATAAAATTTAATTTGCACTATTTTTACTTTTGGTTTAGCTTTACTTGGAAGTAATTAATACCTGGGATTTTTTTTTTTTCCCACCAAAAGGCTATGTCTAAATTCAGGCAGTCATGACTTGCTGTTAGTTTTCTAATTTTACTTTTATTTTCAATCCAAATACTTAATGTTGTTAAGTTTTAGTTGGGAATCATTACTGCTTGTGATTTCTTTGTATACCTACATTTCAACAAAGCTGTTATTTAATGACTCATTTTTATTTCTCTTTATTTAAAAATCTAAAGCTTCAATTACTGGTTGGTTCATCATCAACTACTTACAGCTGCATTATAATTTAAATATTAAGCTCTCCCAATTAGTTTTCCCATCTTCATTTAAATTCTAAAACCCTCCTACTTTGTTTCTGATTGGGAGTCATTAGTGTCTGCAGCTTATTTCATAGTGGCTATATTTAAATGGCACTATTGATGCCTCTCAGTTAGTTTTCTATCTTTATCACTTTAAAAGGATTGCTAATTTTTTTTAATTACAATACAATGTGGGGAGGCTACACAGGGTGCCAGTATGGCAGCGTCACGGGGCGCAGGGCAGTTACTGGGAGCTGGGAGGGTCAGGGTGGGGGACATGGGATGGGACATGGGGTCAGGGTGGAGGACATGCTGTGGGGCAGCGCAGAGGATGGGGGTCAGCGTGTCCCACCCGTGCTCCTGCTGACCCCGTGTCCCCAGGGGAGCTGCCCCCACTGCCCAAGGGGACACCGTCACGCGGGGGTGCAGCCGCCGCCCCACCAGGTGGCGCAGGCAGCCGCCGGGGAGGGTGAGGCTCCGCCCACCCCCGCGACGTGGGACCAATGGAAGTGGCGAGGCCCCCGAGGAGGGCGGGGTCTGTGGATGGGGGGACCCGTCGTCCAGCAGGCGGCTCCCTCTATGCAAATACAAGCGTGACTATTTGCGCGCCCGAAAGGCGCCCAGGTCACGCCTTCTCACCACGTGCTTTCTCAGCTGGCTCCTATTGGCAGGCGGGCCGGCGGGGGCGGGCCCCGTGGCGCAAGCAGGGCGGGACGATGACAGCCGGAACCCTGCGCCAATGGGGCGGCGGGGCGGGGGCGGGCGCAGGGGGCGGGGCGCAGCGGTCACCTGACCGGGCCGGCGGCGGAGCAGCGCCATGGTGAGCGGGGGGGGGGGACGCTGGAAGATACTGGGATGGAGGAACTGGAACCGGGAGGGGGCGGGACTGGGAGCGCTGGGATGAGGGGCACTGGTGGGGACTGGGATGCGGGGGGGGGGGGGGGCGCTTTGAGGCACTGGGGCCCCGGGGATGACTGGAACCGGCGGCACTGGGGCATCGGGCTGGGGGGAGCCGGGGTAGGGGACTGCTGAGGCGGGAGGAGAACCGGGGGGCCCTGTGCCATGTGGGCTGACGGGTCCCCCCACTGCCCCCAGACCACGGCGCTGACCCAGGGGCTGGAGCGCATTCCGGACCAGCTGGGCTATCTGGTCATCAGCGATGGGGCCGTGCTGGCGGTGAGGGCGGCGGCACCCACTCCCAGAGGCCTGGGGCGGGGTCCCGGGGCAGGGCCGGGGGGCACAGGGAGGGGCGCCCGGACACCTGCGTCCGTGCGGGGCGAGGGGGGGCGGTGCAGAAGGGACACAGAGGTACCGGGGGGCACCTGGATGCCGGGCCAAAGGGCGGGGGGCTGGACAGACACCTGTCTAGGGGTGGAAGGGGTACCCGCATATCGGGGCGGGGGGGGGGGGGTAGACACTAGGGTGCGGGGGGGGGGAGGGCTACCCGGATATCAGAGCGCAGGGGGGCTCAGACACCCCGGTCCCACTGATGCTGTACCCCCCCCCCAGTCATCGGGCGACCTGGAGAATGATGAGCAGACGGCTGCCATCCTCTCAGAGCTGGTGGCCACAGCCTGTGGGCTGCGGCTCCAGCGCGGCCACGACCCCCCCTTCAAGCGCCTCTCAGGTGAGTGTGGGCTGTCCCTGGGGGGGGCCTGACCCCCCCCACCGCCCCCAGGGTCAAGACAGCATCCCCCAAACTGTCCCCCAGGTGGCCGTGACTGCTGCACTCTCTCCAGGGGGATAGTGGTGGCACTGCTGTTCCCGATGTTTTAGGGGTGACCTCAAGTTATCCCCCCCGGTAGCGGTGGCCCTGCTGTCCCTAGGGTGGCTGCGACCCTCGCGCTGTCCTCGTGCTGGTCGCCCCACTGTGCCCAGAACAGCCCCAACCACCGTGCCGTTCCCGTGGTGGTGTCCCCACCATCCCGCATGCTCTCCCCAGGGTGTCGGTGGCCCCGTGCTTGCCTTGTCCCCGAGGGTGGCAGAGCCCCCAGTGTCCTTGGGGCCCTGTCCCTGTGCTCACCCTGTCCCCACAGTGGTGTTCGGGGAACACTCCCTCCTCGTCACCGTCTCTGGACAGAAGCTCTTCGTGGTGAAGCGGCAGAACCACGTCCAAGAGCCCGTTGCCGTCTGAGACGCATCCCCGCTGTCGCCAAGAGGGGGACGGTTCCCCTCGTCCCCACTGTCCCCAGGGCCTCGGGGAGGGGGGGGACCGGCTCCCCCGTCCCTGCTGGCCCAGGGGCCTGCAGTGACACCCACTCGTGTCCCAGTCACCTCAAGCACCTTGGGGACTGGTTCTCCACGTCCCTGCAGTCCCCAAGGCCACGCGGTGTCCCCTGCGTGCCTCGGGGCCCTGCAGCGTCACCCTCCACGCACAACCGTCCCTCTGTTGAGGCAATAAATTATGTCCTGGTTCCCCCGGTCTGGCTTCTTTGGGGGCGATATGGGGCCACTCAGGACACGGCAAGGGGTGAGATGGGGCCCTCACATAGGAGAGGGGGAGGCACAGCCTTTGGGGGGCTCCCGCTCCTTGGGACACCCCCAAGTCGCTCCAGCATCCCCTGCCCTCCCCTGGTGACAGACTTGTCCCCGTGTCCAGGCCAGCGCTTTATTGGCACGCGCACACACATACAGACGGCAGCCAGCGCGGAGACAAATAAATAACAGGGAGTGGAGGTGCCACTTGTATCAGGAGACACGGAGACGTCCCCGTCCCCAGCGGGGCACAGGGGTTGGCAGTGCAGGACTCACCTTTGGCTCAGCGCCCCGGGGACAGGTCCCAGTGTCCCCTGTGGCCCCAGTGACAGGTCCTGGTCCCTTGCTCCCCCCCATCTCCATCCATCCCCCCCTCCCTCCCGCCCAGCAGCCAAATTCAGGGCAACACAGGAAGCCGAAGGGGTGTAAACAGCGCTGGGACCAGCCACAGGAC
Organism: Phoenicopterus ruber ruber; assembly: GCA_009819775.1. Taxonomy (NCBI): domain Eukaryota; kingdom Metazoa; phylum Chordata; class Aves; order Phoenicopteriformes; family Phoenicopteridae; genus Phoenicopterus; species Phoenicopterus ruber. Next base: position 36,744 of record WNMK01000061.1, on the reverse strand, counting down.
GTCCCCTCGCTTCCCCCCGTGCCATCCCTATCCCCAGAGCATTGTCACCCCCCAGGCTGGGGACAGACCCCTGTTCCCCTTGGTCCCCCCATGGCACGTTCCAGTCCAGTCCCAGTGAAGCAGCAGGTTCATCCCCCGGGGGTGCGGGGACACGGCCCCATCCCCAGCCCCCTACACTCCCCCCCCCCCAAGCTTGTCCCCTTTCAGCACAGTCTCCAGGATGCAGCAGGTTTCATCCGTCCCCGTCATCCCCAATGTCCCCATCACTTGACAGGCTCCACGACCAGCACCTTGCACTCCCGCTTGGCTATCTTGTCCAGGGACAGCACCGTCTTCTCGGGGGGCAGGTAGAGGGGACGCCCCACAGGGGACCCCACCGGCGGGGTGATGGCACGTCGCTCCATCACGCTGCCTGACCTGGGGTGTGGGGAGGTAAGGGGGGCTGCCCCAGGTTCCTGCAGGGCTGGCTGTCCCTTCCCCGCATCCCCATGGGGCTGGCTGTCCCCTCCCCGTGTTCTTCCCCTGGAGCTGTCTCCTGTCCCGTGTCCTCCCCCAGTCTCTTCCCTGTCCCAGGTGCCCCCCTGCTGCGTCCCCATCAGCCCCAGCCGTTCCCCCACCACATCCACCCTTGTCCCGGGTATCCTCCCTGTCCCTAGGCGTGCCCCAGCCCTGTCCTGCCTGTCCCCCCACCACGTCACTCTTCCACATGCCGCCCCAACCCTGCTCTGATCCCACCGCCGTGCCCCTCTCATTCCAGGTGTCCCTTCCGACCCCGCCCCAGGTGCCCTGCACGTCCGACGTGTCCCTCTGCCAGGTCCCCGCTGTCTGCCCGTACCTCATGAGGTGGCTGCGGGATGGCTGCTGGTGGGAGAAGGACTGGGATCGGCCCAGCCCGGCCTGGTGCCGCTCCACCAGATCCCGCACGGCCGGGCTGCTGGGGCTGCTCTTGCGCGACACGGGCCGGGCCTCGGGCGGCGGGTTGGCCACGCTGGCTGTGAACTGCAGCTTCAGCTTCATGTGCTGGGACAGCTGGGGATGGACAGGGGACACGGTGATGCTGGGCCAGGCCCCAAGGCAGTCCCGGGGGCCCCGCAGCCGGGCGGCCTTACCTCGAAGAGGCCGGCCCGCAGCGCCTGGAAGGCCACGCGGATGGTGAGGGCGCTGCCCTTGCGTGAGTAGCCCAGGTTGTTGAGCGGCGTGTGGCACACGATGGCGTCCAGCGCCGCTTGCGTGGCCCGGCGCTCCTCCCCAGACAGCTTCTTCCCTGCAGGGACCATCAGCATGGTGGGGACGGGACCCCTGGCCCCTGCCTGGCCATCTCCAGCACCTCCTGGCTACAACTGTCCCAGCCCGGCTGCCCCTCCTGGCCTCCTCAGATCCCTGCCCCGCTTCCCTCACCCCATCTGTCCCCTCTTAGCTACACCCAGAGGCACCCCCAGCCCCTCTGATCCCCTCCCCACCCTCTCGGTCCCCTGCCAGGCCCCGTCCCCTCTGCCCCCACCGGCCGTGGCGGTCTCGGGTGTCCAGACGAGGCGCACGGCCAGGAAGTCCTGGAGGTCGTTGAGCAGCGTGTAGGTGACGGTGAAGCGCTGCCGGGCCCGCACTGGGGAACTCACAGGCAGCTGTCATCACGAAGCGTGGCCGCTCAGGCGGATGCTCGGCAGCCTGGGGATGGCAGAGGGGTACCGACGTGAGGACGGCCACCGGGAGCCGTGGCATTAGCAACGTGGGACAGCCCCACGGAGTCCTGAGGACGTGGGGACAGGGACATGGAGGCAGCCACGTGGGCAGCCCCAGGACATGAGGCTAATGGCACAAGCAGGGGCAGGGATATCTCTGGGTCCCCCTCCTTGGGGCAGGAGGATCTGGGGGTCCCTCCCCGCTTGGGGACAGGGCACATCAAGGACCTTTGGGGCAACTCTCACCGGTAATGCGTGTAGATGCTGCTGGTGAAGGGCAGTTTTGGTGTTGACCACTGGATCACAGCCACCAGTGGGACCTCCAGCCCCTGGGTGGAGGGACAATGGGTCAGAGATGTCCCCGTCACCACTGCTCCCAGCAAGGATGGTCCCCAACATCCCCCTAGGCTCCCCAGCAAGGACAAACACCCCAGGGCCCAACAAGGATGGTCCCCCACAGCGTGGATGGTGGCCTCACATCCCAGCCAGGGTGGTCTCCGCTGCCCCCAGGGGAGGACAAGGACCCCTGGACAAGGACAGCATCCCCCAGGCCACCGACTGAGACGGTGGCCCCTGATCCTGGCCCAGACAACATCTCCCAACTAGGATGCTCCCTGCCCAGGATCTCCCCCAGTGTCCTCTTGTGCCTGGCCTCAGGGCAGTCACCCCTAGTGTTCCCCCAGCCCTGAGGGGCCTCCTGGTGTCCCCTCACCTCCTTGGCATCCTCGGGGGGCCTCTCAGGCGCCTGGAGCTGGAAGAGGAAGTTGTGCTCCTCGAGGGCGCTGAGCGCACAGGGACAGGCCGAGCCGGCGCCGGCCACACGGCAGAAGGCGCCCACAGGCACCTCGCCGGAGTGGTGGCTGCGGGACGGGGTGCAGGGACAGCTCAGTGACATGCGGGGACCCGTGCTGCCAGCCCAGGGCTGGCAGTGGCCCCCAGGGCTTCCCCAGGGTGGGGCCAGGGACACGGCATGGCCCCATCCTGAGGAAAATGGGGGGCCCTGTGGGGTCTGGAAGATGGCACAGCCGTGCCCTCCCCGCCCCAGGGACAGTTCCCCGGCTGTCCCAGCACTCACCAGACGTCATCGACCAGCAGCACGGAGCCATCGGGCATGACGGGCAAGTAACTGGCATTGAAGTTGGGCAGGATCTGCACGTCCCACAGCGAGATCTCCTCCTGGGACCAGCCGTTGAGTACTGGGGACGGGGATATCAGGGGATGCCATCGTGGCCCCAACAGCCCATGTCGCATCCTCCCCTGCCCCGCATCCTCCACTCTGTCGCAGCTGCCCCACAGACGCCACCCTTGTCCCAGCCACCCCGAGGACCCCTGTCCCCCTCACCTTTGAGCACGGTGAGGTACTTCCCGGACACGGTGAGCTGGCGGCATCGCACCACGGGCGGGGGCAGCACCGTCAGCAGGGTGCTCACTGCAGGGACACGGGCGGTCAGGGACACGGGAGGTGGGGATACGGGGAGGGAGAGGGGACGCTCCTACCCTGCGCCTTGAAGGCTCCCTGCTCCTGGCGGAAGACGTGCGCAGGTGCCCGCGTCTGCAGCAAGCTTAGGTACCCGCCACCCTCCTGCAGCTCGGGCGGCTCCGTGTCCCTTTTCCACACTGTCACCACAATCTGGGGACAGCAGTGACATGGGTCACAGCTGGCCTGGGTCCAGCCCCGAGCTCCCCCTCTGTCCCCACAGCTCCTCCTGTCCCCTACGCCTACCCCCAGTGGCTTTTGTGGACCCGGAGAGGGGGGAGCAGAGCTGGATCCTGCTTCCCATCCCATGTCACTATGCTGTCCCCAAGGTCCCCACATTATGACCATGGCCCCCTCCTGGCCCCAAATTCTACCTTGCCCTTGATGGACCCAGAAAGGAGGGCCAGGGCTAGATCTCTGTGCCAGCTCTGTGGTCCCACACTGTTCCCAAGATCCTCTCCCTGACAACTGCATATTGTCCCCAAGGTCCCCTCCTGCCCTTGAGGTCCCCATGCTGTCCCCGAGGTCCCCTCCCGTCCCCCCTCGGCCTCACCTTGGCCTTGACGGTGCCAGGCGGCAGCTTGTCGAGGGAGATGGTCAGGGGAAAGATGACCTCGTCTGTGGACACGATGGGGTCCTCCACCGGTATCTGGGGACAAAGTGGGGCTCAGCGCCACGGTGGCCCTCGGCCCCATCCCCCTCCACATCCCCCATGTCCTCCCCTGTGCCACATCCTCCCCCAGTCCTTGTCCCCAGTCCCCTTTGGTCCCCACATCCCTCTTGTTCCCAGGTCCCTCCCTTGCTCCCACATCCCTTTGTCCCCCCCAAATCCTCCCTTGTCCCCGTCTCCCTTTCTGACTCCTCCTTGCCCCCATCTCCCCCCCCCCCCCCGGTCCCTGTCACCCACCCCGGCAGCGGGGGGCCCCGGGGGGCCCTGGCTGTGCGTCAGCAGGGCCCGGCAATCCCGGAAGATGGTGGGCTCCGGCGAGGCCCCGCTCCCGGTGCCGTCCCCGGCGCCGTCCGGGTCCCCGTCCCCGTCCCGGTCCCCGCCAGCCTCTGTGCCGCCGGGGCTGACGCTGGCCAGGGCGGCCAGCGAGGCAGCCAGCTCGGCCCAGGGCGGCCGGCCCGGCCCGGAGCCACCGCCGCTGCCGGGGCGGCAGCGGAGCACCAGGAGGAACCGCACAGTCTCGCCCAGGTAGAGGTGGTTGCGGCGGGGCAGCGCCCGGTACCGGCCCGGTTCCCCCGACAGCAGCTCCCGGGCCGCGAACGGCACCGCCGGGAAGTACATGAAGTAATCGCACTGCGACTCCATGGGCCCCGGCCCCAGGGGGGGCCAAGGACCAGGGGATCCGGGGAGAACCGGGGGATCTTAGGGGCAAAGGACAGACCCAGGGACCGGGGCGGGCCCGGCGGGACCCCGGGGATCGTGGGGGTGCCGGGGCCTGGCCGTACCGGGGGGATCGGGGGCGGGGGGCTCGGGCGGAAGGGTCCCGGGGCGCGATGCCGGGGCACCAGCAGGTTCCGGGCCAGGGGAAACCCCGGAGACGAGGGGCCCGGGGCGGGGGGATCCCGGGGCCGAACCGGGGAGATGCCGGGGGTGGGGATGCCGAGACGGGCCGGACGTGCCCAGAGCGTCTCCCGGAGCCAGGCCGCGCCGGGGAAGGTGCCGGGAGCGGGCCGGGCCGCGGGCTCCCGGGAGCGGGTCCAGCTCCGGGTCCGGGTCCGCGCGGCGCTGCCGGAGCGACCGGGCGCGGCTGGGAGGGGCGCGCGCAGGGCGCGAGACGGAGCTCCGAGCGCCCGGGTCGGGTCGGGCAGCCGAGCGCCGAGCGCATCGATGTTCCACCTCCCGCACACGGACCACTCGCCCCTTGGAGGGGCGGGACTTCGTCTCCTGCCGCTCCTCGCGAGCTCCTCCTGGGGGCGAGATGTCGCCGGCGAGTGACTGGCAGCAGCAGCACCCAACCAGCGGTCTGATTCCAGTCTTTATTGCCATAGTTACCACAAAGGGAGCCTTGCTGAGGCGGGGCCTGCGCCAGCCCCTTCCCCCAGGGGGCGGTGGGGCTCCGTGTGCACATGGGGGAGCCCGATCCCCACCGGGGCGGGGGGCGTTACCCGGCCCTGGTAAACCGAGGCACGGAGCTGTACCATGGCGGGGCCCGATCCCCACCGGGGCGGGGGGCGTTACCCGGCCCTGGTAAACTGAGGCACGGAGCTGTACCGTGGCGGGGCCCGATCCCCACTGGGGCGGGGGGCCGTTACCTGGCCCTGGTAAACTGAGGCACAGGGTGGTACCGTGGGAGGACCTGATCCCTGTCGGGGTTATGGGTGGCCATTACCAGACCAGGTAAACTGAGGTGCAGAGCCGTACCGTGGGGGGACCCCAATCCCTATTAGACTGCAGGGTGGAGGGGGGCGGCGTTACCCACAGCAGGTAAACTGAGGCACAAAGTGGTTCCATGGGGGGACCCTGATCCCCATCAAGGTTAGGGGGCCCATTGCTCGGCCCAGGTAAACCAAGGCATGGCACTGTTCCCGGGCTGCGTGTTGCTGTAGGGCCCCCCCTGCTACCCCCCGGGCGGGACGGATGCGTTGCCCCCCCCAAACTGCCGCCGGTCGAGGATGTCCTTGTACTGCAGCTCAGGGGTGGCAAGGCGAGCACAGCGCTCCCGCTCAGCGGGGGGCAGCCCGGCCCGCAGGGCGTACCCCAGGATCTGAGCCCGGCCGGGGGGCTGGAAGGGGCGGAGGCGGCCATCAGGGATGGCACGGGCGGGCAGGGGTCCGCCACCCTGCAGGCAGCGGCGGGCCAGGGCGGCACGGCGCTGGCGCAAGCGGGCCACCTCCTCCTGCAGGCGGGCAGCCCCGAAGGCCTCGGCCCGGCGCCAGAAGGAGCGGTTGAGGTGGGCGTAGAGCGCCCAGTCGAGGCTGTTCCAGGCCCGCAGGCGGGCGGCCTGGGCAGGCGAGACGCGGGGGCCGTCCCCGGCGGGGCGGCCATTGTGGGCGAAGGCGGCCACGGCCTCCTCGGGCCAGCACAGCGCCTCGCGCAGCAGCACCAGCGACTCGTCGAAGTGCTCAGCCAGCAGCACCAGGGCGAAGGCCCGCTCCAGCCCCGCCAGCGCTGCCGCCACCGCTGCCCTGTCCCCATCCTCCGCCACCGGCAGCCCAAAGTCGAACCACTGCAGGTTGCGGGCGTAGTGGTTGCCCCGTGCCCCGGCCTCGTAGAAGCGCCCCGGGGCCGCCAGGAAGGCGGCCAGCGAGGGAGCCCGCCGGAAGGCCGGCGCCACGGCCCGATAGTAGGCAAAGGCTGACTCGCCCAGCGTGCCCGGGTCCCGCACGATGGAGAAGTAGAAGCTGTCGTTGGGCATCACCTTCTGCACCTGGGCAGGAACCGCGGCGGCGGCTCGGCACCCCACCGGGGCGGCGGCCGGCTGTGCCCCCCTGCCCCGATGTCCCCCCGCTCCCTTGGATGTCCCCCATATCCCCCAGACGCCCCCCCGTCTCCCCCCGGCCTCCTCTGTCTCCCCCGTGCATCCCGTTGCCCCTAGACCTCATCTGCCTCACGTGATATCCCCCATATCCTCCAGACGTCTCGCATCCCCCCGGGCATCCCCTGGCTCCGCCAGACATCGTTTCTCTTTCCAAATCTCCCCAGACCTCCTCCGTCTCCCCCTGATGTCTTCCACCTCCCCTAGATGCCCCCAACCCCAGCCATCCCCACCCTAACCCTGTCCCCCACCCCCTCCATCCCACATCCCCCAACCCAGCCCCACTCCCCCATGTCCCCCCATTTCCCCCCCAGCCACTGCGTCCCACACAGTCCCCCCACACCCCAGTACCTCGGTGAGGTTGAAGCGCATGTGGTGGCAGATGATGTCGAAGGGGGGACCCCCCGGGCGGTACCCCTTGACTCGCTCGGCCCGGAAGGGGCTGGGGTACCCGAACTGGTAGCGGTGGGGCAGGGCGAAGCGCAGCCCCCGTGCCTCCCCAAAGCGGTGCAGCAGGTTGACCACGCTGCTGCCCCCCGTCTTGTGGGTCTTCAGGAACACCAGATGCGTGCGGGGCTGGCAGGGTGCTGGGGGGCGGCCGGCGGGGGCCATGGGGGCCCTGAGGACGTGCGGCAGGGTCAGGGGGTGCTGGTGGGGACCCCTCATCCTGCCTAGCCCCAGCTATCCAAGGGGACAGGGACCCATCCTGGGACCCCCAGGGTGTTGGGGACCCTCATCCCATCCGCCCAGGGGATGCCCGAGGGGTCGAGGACCCACATCCCGCCCGACTTGGGACATCCCCTGGGTGAGGCCCCAGGGGATTTGGGGAGTGCAGCATGTGGTGAGCCAGGGGGGCTGGGGGGGTCTCACCTGCGCTGGAAGGGCCCCCCCAGGAGCTGCACGGTGAAGCCGATGGTGACGCAGACCCCCAGGGCAGCCCCCAGCGTCTGGAGCCGGCAGCAGGTGGGTGGCAGCTTCATCGTCCTGTGGGGACACAGCAGCTCAGGGGACCCTGGTGTCACCTCTCTGGGGGACATGGGGGGCTGCCACATCGAGGTCCTCGTGCTCCCCCCAAGCCAGCTGCATCCCGCCGGAGGGGGGGCAGAGCCCCGGGACCGCCCAGAGCCACGTCGTGGCACCGCGGGGGGTCTGCGGGGGCGTTGGGCATGCGCCAGCCCAGCCCCACCCAGGGACAGCTGGGGCTGTTACGGGAAGGGGATGGGGACAGGGATGAGCCACTGCCCTGGGAAGCCCTCTGCCACCCCCATCCCTCCCTGTGCCCCAGGACCCCCCTGTGTCCCTGGGCCTCTCTATCTGCCCTCCCCATCCCTCCAGGAAACCCCCATGTCCCTCTGTCCCCCTACAGGACCCCCCCCACTCCTTGTCCCTTCCAGGATCCTCCTGTCCCCCTCCACGAGACATGATCTGTCCCCCACAGCCCCTGTCCCTAAGATGCCACGTCCCCCCTGTACCCCCACAGGACACTCCTGTCCCCTGACCCCGTGTCCCCAACCACATCCCCAACATCCCTCCGGTTCCCCCTGCTTTGCTCCAAGGCCCCGGGACCCCATGTTCCCCTGGGACCTCTGTGGCCCCAAACCTCATGTCCCCCTCACCCCTGCCGTATCTCCCTGTACCCCCATGTCGTCCCCCGCCAGCCCTGGGCCACCTGTCCACCCCCCCGGCCCCATGTCCCCCCAGTCCTGCCCCAGCCCCCCCCCCCCCCGGCCCACCAGGTTGACCCCCAGACCTGTATCTCCCCTGTCTCCCCTCCAGAACCTCCTTGTCCCCTGGGTCCCCCTGCCCTCCCGTCCCCCTCCTGCCTCCAGACCTCTGGGTCACCTAAGCCCTGGGTTCCCCACCCCCTGTCCCCTTACAGCCCCCCCCCCCCCCATCCCCTCATGTCCTGCACAGCCACGTGCCCCCCCGGACCCCGAGTTCCACCAGGACCCCTGTCCCCTCCATGACCTCACAGTCACCTCGTCCCACTGTCCTCAGTGTCCCCCAGGCCCCGCGGCTTCCCAGACGCTGCCCCCCCGGGGCTCCCTCCCAAGCTCTGTGCCCACCCCTCGTGCCCCGTGGACCCCTGGCCCCCTCCGTGCCCTTCGTCCCTCGCGTGTGCCCACCCTGTTCCCCACAGGCCCCCGGACCCCTGGCTTCCTGCCGTGCCCCCTCCCCGTGTGCCAGTGCCCCCCGGTGTCGGTCTCGGTGCCCCCCGTGTCCCCCAGTTTCCCTCCCGGTCCCCGCGCCCCCCCGCACTCACCGCGGACACGGAGCCGCTCGCTCAGCCCCGCTGCATCCCGCCGCGCTCTGGGGGGGGCCCGGGGAGGCTCAGGGGCGGCCGGGGCTCGGCACGAGGGTGCTCCGGCCGCCCCGGTGTCCCGGGCGGGGCGTCCAGCCGCCCCGGTCCCGCTGTCGGGGGAGCCGATGCCCGGGGGGGGTCTCGTACGCTGGGCAGGGGGCTCGGGGGGGCTGGTGTCCCGGCGGCTCCCGGTGTCCCGGCCGCTCTCTCGCTCTCCGCGAAGTTTTCTTCTTTGTCTCCTGCTGTCCCGCCCCGCCCCGCCGCACCGGGACGGCCCCCGGTACCGGGACGGCCCCCGCGCCCCCGCCCGGACACGGCGGGACGCCCCGGGACTGGCACTAGCACCGGGAGCGGGACGGCCCCTCCCCCCAGCACCCTCGCCCCCCCCGGTAGTGGAACAGAGCCCGGGGGCACCGGAGGCTGTTCCCGAGCATGGCCCGGGGCCAAGAGCTGCCCCTGCTCTCCGGGCTGCGGGACTGGCAGAGACTGGGGGAAACTGGGAGCACTGGGAAGGCCTAGGGGGGGGCACTGGGAGGCACTGGGGGTCGCAGAAAGGGCACTGGGGGACACCGGGGGCGACGGAGGGAGAGGATGGAGGGGTAGGATGGACAGAGGGATGGAGAGAGGACACACGGACAAGTGTGTGGGTGGGGGGACACATGGGGGGCAGAGCTGGGGGGGACACCCAGGACCACGGGAGGCCATGGGGACCCCCAGGCCATGTGGGGCTATAGGGGATCCCCAGGCTCTTGGAGATGCCAGGGCCAAGTGGCACCAGATGGGGCCCCAGTGTTATGTGGCTATAGGGCCTATAGGGGATCCCCAGAATATGAGGACCTATGGGGACATACAGGGTGCCACAGGGGAGCCCAGGCTATATGGGACATCAGGGCCACGTGGGACCGCAACGCCGTACCAGGCTGTAGGGACTCCCCGGTTACACGGGGCTATAGGGACCCCGGGCCACCCCGCCCACGTGGGCGGTGGGGCCGCCTGGGCCACGCCCCTCGCACGTGCTGGTCGGGGCGGGGCCGCCCTACCTGCTGCGCCTGCGCGATCAGCTCCGCGCGCTGCTCCGGCCCGCACGTGCTGAGCCTGACGTCGTTCGGCAGCGCTAGGCGAGGCAGGACGGGGGGAGCGGCGGCAGCGGGCACGTGACCTCAGGGGGGCTTGGGGGGGGCCTCCACCCCCCGTGTGACCCGGGGGGTCCTCGTCCCCTCCTCGGTGGCCCCAGGCAGGGGGTGTTTGTGGGTACTTGGCCCCCCCGCGGCCCTGGAGTGCCAGGGCCGAGGGCTGCCCCCGCCATCCCAGCCCGCTCGACCCCACCCGCCTCCCCCGTCCCCCAGGCCCTGCTGTCACCATGCCCCCGCGGCGCTCGGCCCGCGTCCAGGGCGCCTCCTCCAGCTCCGGCTCCTCCGCCGGGCTGGGCACCGGCTCCAGCCCTGCACCGGGGTCAGCCGGGGTGCAGAGCAGCTCCCCACCATCGCCGCCAGCCCCTGACAGCCTGTGAGTGGGGGGCTGGGGAGGGCGGGGGGGGGGCCCAGCCAGCCGCTGACTGCACCCCACCGCTGTGCCATCCCCGCAGGGACCTCAGCAGCGGTGACTCTGGCAGTGACTTCGAGGACACGCTGCGGCTGCGCAGCAAGCGGGGACCTCACCGGGCACTGAGCCACGGCCCTGTACGTCCTGTCCCCCCTTCCAGCCACGTCCCCTGTCCTGGGGCTGCTCCAAACCTCTGCCGTGTCCCCTCCTGCCAGGCCTCGAAGCGTCCCCGGAGGAAAGAGCCCAGCAGGGACGGGAGCAGTCCAGCCACAAGCAACCCAGAGCAAAACACTCTCTTCGAGGCCATCAGGTCGGCCAAGATCGCTGTCGAGGTAACCTCACTCATGCAGCACGTTGGGGGGGCCCCAGCCAGCTTGCACAGGGGATGAAGGGACGTGGGGAGCCACATGCATCTCGAGCAGGGAACTCGGGTGTCCCCAGTCGGCTGCTGTTTGATGCCAGATGTCTCGTGCCCGCAGACGGTGGTGGACGACTGGCTGGAGACCTACAAGCAGGACCGCGAGACGGGGTTCCTGGAGCTCGTCAACTTTATCGTCCGCTCCTGTGGCTGCAGAGGTGGAGGGGTCCCCGCCTGGTGCTCTGTCCCCTCTGTGCTGCTGGTGGGCGCCCCCCCCCGCCAGCCCAGGGACCCGTTTCACCCCTGGCTCCCCTGGCAGGCATGGTGACCCCAGAGATGTTCAGGAACCTGCAGAACTCGGAGATCATCCAGCAGCTGACAGAGAAGTTCGAGGAGGTGCTGGGTGGGCACGGGGGGGAGGTGACAGCAGGGCCAGCGGGGAGCCCAGCTCACCCCATCTCCCGCAGGATTCGGCCGAGTACCCGCTCTCGCTGAGCACCCAGCCCTGGCGCCGCTTCCGGGCTGGCTTCTGCGAGCTGGTGGCGGCGGTGGTGCGGCAGTGCCAGTACAGCGTTGTCTACGACGAGTTCCTGATGGACGCCCTCATCTCCCTGCTCACCGGCCTCTCTGACTCCCAGGTGCGGGCTTTCCGCCACACCAGCACACTGGCAGGTAGGCAGCTCCCCGGGGTGGCTCCCCGCAGGCTCCCCATGGGGATCCCCGCTCCCACTGCGCTGCCCTCCCAGCCATGAAGCTGATGACGGCTCTGGTGAACGTGGCGCTGGGCGTGAGCCTGCACCAGGAGAACAACCAGCGGCAGTACGAGGCCGAGCGGAGCAAGGAACCTGGCCGCCGGGCCACTGACAAGCTGGAGGCACTGCTGGAGAAGCGCCGGGAGGTGAGCAGCAGCGGCAGGGGGCTGGGCAGCGACAGCAGGGGGCCAGCCCCCGCCTGAGCCCCGCTGCGTCCCCCCAGCTCCAGGAGCAGCAGGAAGAGATCGAGAACATGATGAACGCTGTCTTCAAGGGCGTCTTTGTTCACCGCTACAGGTCAGGGCTGGCCCAGCAGCTCGGGAGCGGAAGGGGGTCTCATGACTGGGGAGAAGGGGCATGGAGTGTGGCGTGGCCGGGCTGGGAGGGGACGGGGACCTGGCACTACTCGGGGCCGTGGTGTGAGCCTGGGCGATGCCACGCACGGCAGAGATGTGGTGCCTGAGATCCGGGCCATCTGCATGGAGGAGCTGGGAACGTGGATGAGGAACTACGCGGCCTCCTTCCTCACCGATGGCTACCTCAAGTACATCGGCTGGACCCTGCACGACAAGGTGGGTCAGGGATGGAGGGCTGGGGGCCACAGGGCTGGGTCAGGGGTCCTGCTGACGGCCCCAATCCCTGCAGCAGCGGGAGGTGCGCCTGCAGTGCGTGAAGGCGCTGCAGGGGCTGTACTGCCACCGGGACAGAGCCGCCCACATGGAGCTCTTCACCAGCCGCTTCAAGGTGAGCGGGGGCCCACGGGGGTCCCCCGGGTTCCTGCAGGGTGTCACTGACCGCATCCCCTTCTCCAGACCCGCATGGTGTCCATGGTCCTTGACAAGGAGCCCGACGTGGCCGTGGAGGTGGTGAAGCTGCTGACGCTGATGCTGGAGTGAGCACAGGGCGGGGGCTGGGAGGGACGTGGGGGCACAGCGTCCTCCAGTGAGAGTGGGGACAGACGATGGGGCTGGAGGGCACCTGGGGGACAGGGTCCTGCCGCGAATGCAGGGCCCTGGGGACACGGCCCGGCAGCGAGAACAGGGACAAGGGAACGGGGCTGGGGGACGGGAGGAGCAGAGGCTCCCACTGTTCCTCGTGCACAGGAACATGGAGGAGGCGCTGACAGAGGAGGACTGCCAGAGCGTCTACCCCGTGGTCTATGTATCCAGCCGGGCACTGGCCTCCGCTGCCGGGCTTTTCCTCTACCGCAGGTGAGCGAGGGCCAGTGCCTGGCACAGCCCGTCCCACAGCCCACCCCTGCCCGGCACTGGAGCTGCCGTCACCCAGCCGCAGCCCCCACGAAAAGCTGAGCGTTTTCTGCCTGCCAAACCCTGAGTCAGGCTCAATTTCCTCCCCACTCTGCTGCGGGGAGCATCTGGCAGGCGGCCGGTGGAGGCCGGCAGACAGGCTACCTTCGTCCCAGGCTCATTAGTGCCGTCCTTAAGGGGAGCGGGGCCTGGGGCAGCCGCATCCAGCCCCGGGGTCGCTGCAGGGCAAGCGCGAGCCCAGCACGCGCTGGGTCAGCTGCCCGGAGCCCCCGCCGCGCGTCCTGTTCGCACGCTCAGGCTCTTGCGCCAGCCTTGGCGTGCTCAGCAGAGGAGAGGCCGGCGGCGCCTTGTTTATCTCAGCGCAGGCCTTGGCGGCTCTTGGCAGCAGCAATGTTTGGGCTTGTCACGGCCCTGTTCCCCCGCACATCTGGAGCATCAGCAGCTGTGCGTGGCGTCAGTCTGGGTACTCCCTGTCCCCCAGGGCTCGGGGTTTGGGTGCCGCCCCAGGGTGGGGGCCAGGGGAGACCCCTGTATCTGTGTCCCCCGAGGCTCTGTCCCCAGAGCAGGGGGTACATGGGACCTCCGTGTCCCTGTCCCTTGGGGCGCTCTCCCCTGTACATCCTGCTCAGGTACTTGGGATCCCCGTGTCTGTGCCCCCCCAGGGCTCTGCTCCCCTCACACCCGGCATGGGCACATGGAACCCCCGTGTGACCTTGTGCGTGTGTCCCCAGGCTGCTGGACCCCCAGCGAAAGGTGGGCAGGGAGCCGTCTCGTGATGGGGACAACAGGGCCTTCTTCCGGCTCCTTCTGACCTTCTTCATCGAGACCGAGGTGAGAGCAGACACAGGGGGCCTGGGAGGGCGGGAGGGTCCCTGCGCGCTGTGACGGTCCGCTGTCCCCTGTCCTCAGCTCCACGAGCACGCAGCCTACTTGGTGGACAGCCTGTGGGACTGTGCCGGGCCCCGGCTGAGGGACTGGGAGACTATCAGCGCTTTGCTGCTGGAGGAGTCGCCCACTGAGGGTATGGCACTACTGGGAGACACTGGAACGTGCAGGGACGTCACAGAGAAGTCACTGGGAGACACTGGGATATGCTGGAATGTCACTGGGAGACACTGGGATGTGCTGGGATGTTGCTGGGACCAAGTAGGCTACATTGGAACATCCTGAGACACTCTTGAGGTATACAGGGATGTTGCTGGGACGCACTGGGAGATGCTGGGAGGCACTAGAGTGTATTGAGAAATCATGGGGAGACACCGGGGCACTGCTGCAATGCACTGGGATATACTGGGACATCACTGGGAGACACTGGGGTTGCTGTGGGACATCCCTGGGAGATGTTGGGACGTTGCTGGGAGATGCTGGGATGTGATGAGGAGGCACTGGGGCATCACTGGAACATATGGGGACATGCTGGGATGTCACTGGGTTGTGCTGCGACATTGCTAGGGCACTGGTGGGTGGTCGGGGGACATACCAGGATTTGTTGGGATGCACTGGGACCTGCAGGGATGCCCTGGGACCCCCTGGCACGGCAGAAGGGGTGCCGGGCTGCCCCCAGCCCCCTCATTTCCCGCCCCCAGGCCTGGCAGACCGGCAGGAGAAGGCACTGGTGGAGATCCTGGCAGCCAGCGTGCTCCAGGCGGCTGAGGGGCAGCCCCCGGTGGGCCGCGGCCCAGCCAAGAAGGTAACAGGGCTGGGGAGGGGGCGGGGGGCCCCCTGGGCCGCCCTGAGTCCCCTCTCTGCCCCTAGCCCTCAGCCCGGGAGCGCAAGGCGCAGGTGGAGGAGAGAACCCGGCTCACCCACTGCCTTGTCCCAGCTCTGCCCCAGCTGCTGGCTAAGGTGAGGGGGACGGGGCCCCCTGCTTCCCCCGGGGGCCTGGGGGGGTCGGTGCTGACACCCCCCTCCACTGCCCCCCCCAGTTCTCGGCCGATGCTGAGAAGGCGACTCCGCTCCTGGAGGTGCTGCGCTGCTTCGACCTCAGCATTTACTGCACCGGGCGGCTGGAGAAGGTGCTGCCCCCTCCCCCCCCAGGCAGGATTCGGCCCGCTGGGGCTGGTGCAGAGCCACTCTGCCCCTGGGAAATGGGGCTGCAGGGACGGGATGCAGACAGGTCCCTGGATGTCCCCTTTGGGATGCTCTGTGTCCCTGTCCCCATCAGGAGGCTGAGTGCCCTGTGCCCCCCATCAAGGGGCTGTCCCTGTACCCCTGGGGGGCCCATGGCTGTCCTCATCCTCTCCCGGGGGGCCGTACGTCCCTGCGGGAGGCTGCAAGTCCCCTTGTCCCCATGGGAGGCCCCATGACCATCGTTCCCAGGGAGGCGGCGTGTCTCCGTCCCTCCCGCAGCTCCCTCTCCCCACAGCACCTGGAGCTGGTGCTGGGGCAGCTGCAGGAGGTGGTGGAGAAGCACACGGGGCAGGCGGTGCTGGAGGCTGCGTCCCGCGCGCTCCACGCGCTCTGCGACCCCGAGCTCACCCTGCATGGCCGCGGGGACCTGGTGCGCAGCCGCCTTGCCGACCAGCTGGCCGACAAGTTCCACCAAGAGGTCACTGAGCTGCTCCAGGTAGAGGGGATGGGAGAGGGACCCTGAATGTGGGATGGGGCTGGGGACCGCTGGGGTCAGGACAGGGACCCGAAGATCGGGACAGGGACCTGGCGCCCAGGATGGAGCTTGGGCCACCCCACAGCAGGGACTCAGACTCCAGGACAGGGCTGGGGACAGGAGAGGGACCAGGACCTGTAGGGACAGTGGTGGCCCGGACAGGGACGGGGCATCGGCAGGGAAGAGCTGGTCTGGGAGGCGCTGGTGGGGGATCCAGCAAGGGACTGCGGGGAGCCGGGTGTCCCCAGCCTGGCGTGGGTCCCCAACCCCATGTGGAGTGTCCCCAACCCCGCGTGGGGTGTCCCCAACCCTGGGCCCTGCCCAGGCCTCGTCCCTAGATGAGGAGGAGGTGTACAGCATGGCAGCCACACTGAAGAGGATCTCCGTCCTGTTCAAGTGAGTGGGGAGCCGTGGGGACACACCACCCCTCTGCCCATGTCCCCACGGGTCCCCCAGTGTCCTTGTCCCCCTCCAAGTGCTTCCCTTGTGCCCTGTCCTGTGGCATCCCATCCCTCTGCCCGATGCGCTCTCCATATCCCTATGCAGTGGCATCCCGTGTCCCAGTGTCCCGTCCCTTGCCACGTGTGTCCCCTGCCCAATCTGTTCCCCATGTCTGTGTCCCCTAGTATCCTGTCCCCTGCTCCATGTGCTGCCCCTGTCCCCCAGTGTCCTGTCCCCTGCCGCACGTGTTCCCCGTGTCCCTGTCCCCCAGTGTCCTGTCCCCTGCGCTATGTGCTCCCCATGTCTCCGTCCCCCAGCATCCTGTCTCCTGCCCCACATCTCCCCTTGCCCTGCTGATGCCACTCTGTCCCTACAGCGCCCACGACCTGACACCCTGGCAGCTCTTCGAGCCCTGCGCCCAGCTCCTGCAGCGTGCCGTGGACACTGGCGAGGTGCCCCCACAGGTGCCGCCATGGGGACATGGTGGGGATGTGGCAGGGCTCTTCAGCACCGCAGCCATCCCTTGCCTGCATCTACCCTTGCAGGTCCTTGTCCCTGCCATCACCTGCCTCCACTTCCACATCCTCTGGGAACTCTCGCGCCTGCCCAGCACCGATGTCCCCCCGGTGAGCGAGTGGCATGGGGACGGCCACGAGGACAACTTGGAGCAGCCCCTGTGTCCCTAAAGGCCACCATATCCCCCTACCCAGGAGCAGCTGCGGAGCCTGAAGACCAGAGTCACCTCATTCTGCTCACTGTGCCAGAGCTGCCTGTCTGACGTGGACGCTGGCGTCCGGGAGCAGGTACACAGGGGCCAGGGGGACACGGAGCAGGGGCCGGGCCTGGCACTGAGTCCGTCCTTGTGTCCTCAGGCCTTTGTGGTGCTCAGTGACCTGCTGCTGGTGTTCGGGCCCCAGCTGCCGCGGGACGGGCGGGAGGCGCTGGCCTCACTGGTGCTGCTGCCCGATGCGGGGCTGCAGTCCCAGCTGGCCGCCTTCCTTATGGACCATGTCTTCCACCATGCCTGCAGCCACGAGGAGCTCTCGGCCACAGGTACATCCCCTCCACGCACCCCCAAGGGTGTCCCCCGGGATGCCTGTCCCCCCACTGTGCCCTCCTGTCTCTGCAGAGGACAGCGAGAGCCGCATCGAGGAGCTGCACCAGCGCCGGGTGCTCCTGGCCGGCTTCTGCAAACTCATTATCTACAATGTGCTGGAGCTCAGCGCTGCCTCTGACGTCTTCAAGCACTATGCCAAGGTAGGGGGCCCACGGGAGGGCTGTCCCGCTGGCCCTGCAACAGCTCGGGGACATTGGGCCCTGTCACCTCCTCCCTAGTTTTACAGCGACTATGGAGATATCATCAAGGAGACGCTGAACTGCACCCGGCAGATCGACCGGCAGGAGTGGGCTCGCACCCTGCTGCTCAGCTTGCAGCAGGTACGGTGCTGGCTGGGGGGCTCTGGGGGTCCTTGTGCTTGTTCAGGAGGCTCTGAGGGTCTCTGGGGAATCTGGGGGTCTCCAGGGGAGTCTAGGGGTCTATGAGGCTCCAGGAGATGTGGACGGGGTTTGGGGAGGTATCTCTGGAGAGGTCCAGGGATCCAGGAGGCTCTAGGGGGGAGTCTGGGAGACTCTAGGGGGGTGGGGGTATCCAGGAAGCTTAGGGGCTCCAGGAGGGCCTGGGGGGTCTCCAGGTGGGTCTGGGGGTCTCCAAGGGGTCCTGCACTGACCCTCTGCCCCCACACAGCTGATGACGGAGCTGCTGCTGCAGCAGGGCCCCGAGATCCGGGCAGCCGAGGCTTTCCTGGAGATCCGGGACCTGGCACGGCGTTTCTCCCTCCTCTTCAGCCTCCACCAGCTCCGCAACCGCCCGGCACTGCTCAGCGTGCACAAGTGCGAGGGGCCGGGGAGCCGGGGGGGCCGGGCCAGGGCTCAGCCTCCCCCTCATCCCTCTGCCCTGGCCAGGGAGGGGATCCAGTTCGCCTTCCAGGAGCCTCCGGGTCCCAGGCCTGGGCTGCCACCCCTCAACCTGCCCTTCCTGGAGGTGCTGAGCGAGTTCTCGCCCCGGCTGCTGCGCCCTGACAAGGCCCTGCTGTGAGTGGGGGGGGGCACAGGATCCCCAGGGGCTGGCAGGGTCCCGTTTGGGTCCCCAGGGGCCATGTGGGGTCCCCAGTGGGGTCGTCAAGGTCCATGTGGGGTCCCCGGGGGCCATGTGGGGTCTCTGGGGGCCACGTGGGGTCCCCCAGCAGCCCACAAGTCCCTGGTGCCATGTCCCCCACCATGTCCCCCCTGTCCCCCCACAGCCTGGCCTACCTGGAGAAGATGTGCCAGGAGCGGCGGTGGCTGGCACCGCGGGACGCGCCGTGGCCATCCCTTGTCGCCTACCGCAACTCCCTGCAGCCGCAGGAGGAGGGGGGCTCCGTGAGCAGCCGCAGCACAGCCCCCCGCCCACGCCCCCCGCCCGGCTCCACTGCCAAGAAACCCCGTGTGGATGGTGAGGCAGGGGCTGAGCCCCGGGGGACCCCGTGTCCTGGGGGCTGCGCCACCCCCAGCACCCAGGCTGGGCTGTGCGGGGCTGGAGGGACTTGCCCCGCTCTGTCCCTCGCTGAGGGGACCCTGGCCGGAGGCTGGGACCAGTTTGAGGCTCCCCAGTACAGAGCGAGGGACACTGCAAGGCAGGAAGCTGAGATACGGCAAAGGGGGGTTTGTGTCGGTGCCTTCACCTCTGCTCTGCCGAAGCCAGACTGTCCTCGTGAGGGGATGGGACAGGGTGTGGGGACGGAGACACAGCTCAGGGACAGGGATAGGGTGTGGGGATGGGGTGGGGGTCCCCATGCTCAGCCCCCCTCCCGCAGCCCCCTCGGAGCGCCCCGACTCCAGCCCATGGCCGAGCAGCCGCCTCCCCAGCCCAGCCCTGACCTCCACCGTGCTGCGGGGTGGCCCCTGGGCCCCCCTGCCCCGGCCACCAGCGCAGGACTCCGGCTCTGACCCCAGCCTCCTGCAGAGGTGAGTGGCTGGGCTGGGGGTGAGCCCCCCCCAAACCGGGTGCCTCCCACCCAGGGCCCTCCACGATTCCCCATTCTCTCCTCCTGCAGCAGCTCCCTGTCCCGCCAGCGCAGCAGGATGAGCCGGTGAGCGAAGGCTGGGGGGCACAGGGTGGGCACTGAGGCTACAGGGGGAAAGTCTTGGGGGGGTTCCTCCATCCTTCACCTCCCTCCCTTCTCCCCCAGGCTCAGCCTGATGGTGGAGGAGGAGGAGGAGGAAAAGGAGGCAACGATTGAAGAGAGCAGCGAGGAGGACACCCCAGAGCAGGACAGGGTAAGGCCACCCCCGAGGGTCTCCCAGCCACTTGCTCCTGCAGGGGTGGGGCCGGCAGCGCCCTGGGGTGCCCCCACCCCACCCAGCCCCAACCTGCCCCCCCTTCCCAGACTCTGCTGGCCCCCCAGGACCGGCTCCGGGATCTCTTTGACTCTACCATCCTGGGCATCGAGGTGAGCTGGGGGGAATGGCCAGGTTCCCCAGGGGAAGAGGGACCCCAAAGGAGAGCCCTCCCCTCTCTTTGGGGGAGCCTCACAGGACCTCTCTCCCCACAGGACATCTGAGCGAGGGAGCCCCGGTAGCACAGAGCAGTTTGGTACCTGTTTATTGTTGTTACGAGCCCAAATCTGGGGGAGCCCGGCTCCCTGGGCCCTGTTTGGTGATGGTTAATAAATACTTGGTTGACATCCAGTGTCAGGGCGCAGGTTTTGCTTTCGGGGCACAGGTCCCTGGTGTCGGGGTGCGGGTTCCTGCTATCAGGGGTCTGCGGGGTGCGGGTCTTGGCGGGGGGGTCTCCGCTCAGAGGCGCAGCACGTAGGAGTCGCTGTGGGTGAGGTAGCGCACCCAGCGCTGGGGGGGCCCAGCCGGCCCTGGCAGCCGCACGAAGCGGACGTGCAGCCCCGAGCAGGTGTGTGCGGGCAGCTCGAAGGCCAGGTTGGCCGGGCCCAGCTCCAGCAGCGACGCACGGCTCAGCCCCGGCACCTCCAGCTGCAGGGAGGGCACAGTGACACTGGGGACAGCAGGGGACACTGGCTCTCTGCCCGGCCCTGGGCCCCACAGCTGCCCCCTCTGAAGGGCACGCAGGTCCCTGCCCGTCCCCCCTGAAGGGGACGCAGGTCCCTGCCCATCCCCAGGCCCCGCGGCACCCCCACAATAGGGACAGATCCCCAAAGGCTCCCCAAGGAGCGGGGGGACAGGTCCCTGCCCATCCCCGAGCCCTGGGGGAGCTCCCTGGCTGCCGCCCCTCGCCCCCCCAGCCCTCACCTTGAAGAGCGCGGAGAGCTGCGACGCTCCCTGGCAGCGCGGGATGTCCCAGCGGATGGACTTGGTGCCGGGCTGCAGCTCGGCCGTCTGCTCAGGGCTGCTCAGCTCCTGCGCCAGGCTGGGGGGGGATGGGGGGGTGAGGGGGTGACAAGGCAGAGGACAGCCCCCAGACCCCCATATGCTGGCACCCACCTGCTCACCCCCTTGGGCACAGGCAGCTGCAGGCGGACGTTGAGGGCTTGGCTGGAATTTGAGGTGAGAGGGTCGGGGGCCAGGCTTGCCGCGCCGCCCCCCCCCCCCCCCAGCCCCCTTGGACACCTACCTCTTGGGGGGCAGGTCGCAGCGGAGCTTCAGGTACAGCCGGAGCCTGCAGGGAAACAGGGATGGTCAGAATTAGGGTTACCCCCCAGGGATGGTCAGAAAGGGGTGACCCCCCCCACCCCCCCACTCACCTCCCCGTGGGGTCCTGGTCCACAGTGGGGAAGAGGCGGAAGGGCAGAGGCGAGGGGATGTCGTCTGCCAACTGGTACTGCATGAGTGTGAGCTGGGGAAGACGGGGCTCAGAGGGGGACTGCTGCAGCCCCCCCACATCCCCAGTGTCCCCTGGTGTCCCTCACCTCCCCCTGGCTCGGGGTGACCTTCAGGACCCTCCCGCTCTCAAACTCGTCCAGCTTGACAGAGCTGTGGAAGGCGCATTCGTCCACCCGGACAGCTGTGCCGTATCCTGGGGAGGGCAGAGATGGGCACTACGGGGGAGGGGGGGGGGGGGGAGGGCCAAAGCAGGGGGTAGAGGGGTGCTGGGGGGCAGCCAAAGGTGTTGGTGGGGTGCTGGGGGGCAGAGGTGGGTATCTGGGGCGACTGGGGGGGCTCACCTCGCAGCTCTGACTTGCCCACGCAGAACTCCTCCGTCAGCCCAATGCGCATCTCTGCAGGGACAGGGATGGTGCGGGGTCACCCCAGGGGGCGGCCCTGGCTGTCCCCGACCCCCTGGTACCTCAACCCCGGCCCCCCCTTACCCACGCAGCTGGGCAGGTAGCACTTGAGGCGGATTTCCCCCTGGACGTCCACCTTCATGGGTGTCCCCTGGGGAGAGGGGACGTGGGCTGAGCTGGGATGGGCAGGGGGGTGCGGATGAGACTTCAGGGGAACAAGGGGGTCCCAGGGGCTGGGGGGGGCCTGGGGGTGGTGGGTAGAGCCAAAGCACCCAGGGGACATGGGGCAATGCTTTGGGGACATGCTGAGGGGCAGGGGGGCACGGGGTCCCTGTCCCTACTCACGTTGGCAGCAATGACCACTGTCAGCCTCTCCACCACGTCCACGAAGACCTCGTTCCTGGTGCCCTGTGGCCAGAGGGGGGGGTCAAGGCTGAGGGGGAACAATGGGGGGACATGGGGACACTGGGGGGGGTCCTACCTGCTCCCCCCGGGGTGGCAGCACGGGGCGGCTGGCGGCTGAGCTCGGGGCCACCCTGCTCTGCTGCGTCTCAGCACCAAACTGCAACGACACGGGGGGGACACAGGGTTTAGGCACCCCAGCTGGGCTGGGGGGGTCAGGGGGGGTTGGGGTGTCCGTGGGTCCTCACCAGCCCGATGGAGCCCAGGTCAAGGAGGCTGAAGGGTTTGGTGGCTACGGGCTCCATGTGCATGAAGTTGCGCAGCACCTCAGGCGCCGTGGTCTGGATGTAGCCGTAGTCCTGGGGGGGATGGGGGGGTCGTCACCACCCTGAAGCTGTCCCATGTAGCCCCTGGGGTATCCTCTGCCCCTCCCCAGAACTGTCTCCTGCCCCCTTCCCTCTGGGGTGTCCTAACTGGGTGTTCCGGGATGGGGTCCCCATCACCCCCTGAGCTGTCCCCAACCCGGAGGGAGTCCCCACCATCCCAAGGGGTGTCTCCAGCCCCATGAGGTGTCCCCAGTGCCCCCCGGGATGTGCCCCATTACCTCCAGGGAGTTCTCACCACACCAAGGTGTCCTCGCCCCCCCGTAGGGTGTTCCCAGCACCCCCTGCATGTCCCCAGCACCCCCCGGCAATGTCCCCACCAGCATCTCATCCAGCAGCTCATAGATGAGGGCGAAGTTGAGGCTGACGTTCTTCTCGCTGAGGGGCCCGCAGAAGTCCCGCAGCAGCGTCACCAGCCTGCGGCAGGACCCACTGCCATCAGAGGGTCCCCGTCACCCCCCGCTGTCCACCCTACCCCCCCTGCCCCCCCATACCTGTTGAGGAACTCCACCAGGGTGAAGGGCGATGCATCCGGTGTCGTGGTGGCCACAAAGTAGAGCCCCGCATGCCGCACGTGGACAAAGTGCTGGCCCTCATGTGCCTGGGGTGGGGAGCAGAGCCGTGACCCCCGTAGGACCCCCACGGAGCCCCCCATGTCCCCTCCTTACCATGAAGACAGGGGCTTGGTCCCCCGGCAGCGAGGTGATCCTGCGGTAGAAGGTGTCGGCAAGGTCTGTGCCGGTGCCACAGGTCTCCCCGCGGACTGGGAGGGTTAAGGAGAACGGGGAGGACACGGGGGGGGGGGGGGGGGGGGGGGCCTGGGAAGCCCCCAAAGCGGAGGGACCCCCGGAGGTGCAGGGGGTGGAGGATACAGTCCTTGTGGATGAGCCGGTCGCCCTTGGAGGAGAGGATGAAGATCTGGGACAGCATCACTGGGCTGGGGGGACAGGGGGAGGTTGGCACGTGCCCCTAGGGCCCTGCGCCCCCCCCGAGCTCTGCACACCCCAAAGCTGCCTGCTCAAGACCCCCGGGCCCTGCCCCAGAGCCCTCAGCGCCCTGAGCCCCACAGCACCCTGTGACCCCCAGACCCTTGAAGCCCCAGCACTCTGTGCTCCTGTCAGGCCCTTGAACTCCAGGCCCGTGAGCCCCCCAGGCCCGCACCCCAAGATCCTCCCACCCACCCACAGGCCTCAGCGCCCCACCAGGTCCTTGTCCCCCTCCAGGCCCCCACGCCAGCGCCTCCCTGGCTCCCCCTGGCCGCGGCCCCTTTAAGAAGGGGCGTGTTCAGGGCCCCTCCGGGTCCCCCCGAACCTGCGTCCCGCCGGGCGGGTGGCGGTCACATGACACTGCCGACAGGAAGGGGGCGTGGCCAGGACGGGACCTCTGCGCGCCACGATTGGCCGGCGGCGCGAAGGCGTGGCCCGCGCCGAACTGGGCGGTGGCGGTCACGTGGTGCCGGTTTTCGCGCCACTTTTGGTTGCGGCAGCAGGAACCGGAGCGGCGGCGGGGCCGGGCTTGACCCTCGCGGCGGCCCGTGCTGGGACCAGCACCGGCCCTGCGGGCACCACTACCGGAACCGGAACCGGAACCGGAACCGACCCGACCCGACCCGACCCGACCCGGCCTCGGCTCTGGCCCGGGACCGACCCCGCCATGGCGCCGCGCGACTACGCTGCCGAGAAAGGTGCGGGCGGGCCGGGCTGGGCCGGGGCCGGGGCCGGGGCGCCGTGACCGAGACATCCCCCCTCCCCCTCCTCCGCCTCCCCTTCTCTAGAGAAAGCGAAGCGGTTTCTGCAGGACTTCTACCGCGATGGCGCCGATGGCGGCAAGGAGTTCCCGTACCGGGAGCAGCTGGTGAGAGCGGGGGCCCGGGCCCGGTGGGGATCCGCGGTGCTGGGAGTTGCCGTGAGACGCTCCGAGCTGGCTCGGGGTCCCTGTCACTCCCTATGCCAGCTGGGCGCGCTCCGTCCCTATCCCCATCCCCCTCTCCGGCCTGGTCCCTGTCCCCCCCGTGTCGGCTGGGCCCCCTCGTCACAGCTGCAGCACCCCCCATGGCAGCCGCGGTCCTTCCTGTCACCCTGCCCCCGTTGGGGGCCCTCCCTGCCCTGTCCCTGCTGGGGTCTCCCCGTCCCCTGGTGTGGGTGCCCCTACAGCCGCTTTGGGGTTCCCTCGCCCCCCCCAGACGGCGCTGGCACACCGGGAGCGCGTGGCGCTGTATGTGGCGCTGGACGACGTGGCAGAGGACGACCCCGAGCTGGCCGAGGCCGTCTGCGACAACGCGAAGCGCTATGGCCGCCTCTTTGCCGACGCCGTCCATGAGCTGCTGCCTCTCTACAAGGAGCGTGAGGTGGGGGCTCCTCGGGTGGGCAGGGGGCGTGGGGGTGCCCCGGCAGCCCCCCCTGACGTATCCCTCCCCTTCCATGTCCCTGTGTCCCCAGGTGTCCCGCAAGGACGTGTTGGATGTGTACATCGAGCACCGGCTGCTGCTGGAACAGCGGGGCCGGGACACGGGGGACACCCGCAGCCCCCAGAACCAGTACCCCCCCGAGCTGCTGCGGCGCTTGTGAGTGTGAGGGGGGCTGTGTCCCCCCTGCGTCCCCCTCTGACCCTGGCCCTGCTGCCCGGTGTCCCTGGAGAGCCCTGTCTCCTCTCTAACCCATGTCACCAATTCCCCGCCTCCCCTGGGACCCTATTCTGTTCCTGTGTGCTGCCCCTAAATCCAACGCTCCCCCCTGCAACCCTCTCCTGCTCCTTTACCCCCCCGTTCCCATCCCTGCCTCAGCTGCCTCCCCACTAACCCCGGCCCTTTCTGTCCCCCTCCATCCCTAGCGAGCTGTACTTCAAGGCACCCTCCACAGCCAAAGCCCGCGTGGTCCGCGACGTCAAGGCTGACTGCATCGGGAAGCTGGTGACTGTCCGCGGCATTGTCACCCGCGTCACCGAGGTCAAGCCCATGATGGTGGTGGCCACCTACAGCTGCGACCAGTGCGGGGCTGAGACCTACCAGCCTGTAAGCGCAGTGGAAGGGCCCCAGGGTGGGCGCAGGGGTCCTGGTTGGCCTGAGCCTACCCCCTCGTCTCTCCCCAGATCCAGTCGCCCACCTTCATGCCGCTGCTGATGTGCCCAAGTCGCGAGTGCCAGACGAACCGCTCGGGGGGACGGCTCTACCTGCAGAGCCGTGGCTCCAAGTTCATTAAGTTCCAGGAGCTGAAGATGCAGGAGCATGTGAGTGGGGGGGTCCCCCTGGCACCTTGGGGCATCCCTGTGAGCCCCAGCCGCAACTGGAGGGTCCTGTCTCTCCTGGGCCTCCTCATCCCTGCTCTCCTCTGGGGACAGTCTGTCTCCGTCAGGGAGGTGGCAGCAGCAGTGGTGCAGTGCCTCTGTGTCACCTCCCCGGGGTCTCACGGAGCTCAGGGACTGCAGTGGCCCCAGGGTCTCATGTTGGGGAGCCCCAGATCGGCCCCAGTCTCCCCTCGAGGTTCCCCCAACATGGGGTAGAGAGGGACAGTCCTCCCCCGGCCAATACAGCCCACCCCTGGGTCAGTGTTGTCACCGCTGGAGACGAGGAGGTGACACGTCCGTGTGGCTCTGTCCTACCCAGTCTGCCCCAGTCTGTACTGGTGGCAGGGGTGGTTCAGGGATGGGGAGGGAGTCTGGCAGTGCCCCCAGTGCTGTGGGTCCCCAGCCCCGTCTGTCCCCACAGACCGACCAGGTGCCGGTGGGACACCTTCCCCGCTCCATCAGCGTGGCTGTGCATGGGGAGAACACGCGCCTGGCGCAGCCTGGGGACCATGTCAGCGTCACCGGCGTCTTCCTGCCCCTGCTGAAGACCGGCTTCCGCCAGATGGCCCAGGCAAGCACCGCAGCGGTGGGCGGGGGGCTGCAGCAGGGGCCCACGGCCATCCCTTGACCCACTGCCACCCTCCTCTCCCCAGGGCTTGCTCTCCGAGACCTACCTGGAGGCCCACTGCATCGTGAAGATGAACAAGAGCGAGGAGGATGAGTCGGGGGCCGGGGAGCTGAGTGAGGACGAGCTCCGGCAGATCACAGGTGAGGCCATCTGGCACCTGGGAGGTGCCTGGCTGGGGGCGAGCAGGGCCCAGGGCTGCCCCACGGTGGGGCAGGCGGCCGGCCCACGGCTTCCCTTGCTGCCTTCACAGAGGAGGACTTCTACGACAAGCTGGCCTCCTCCATCGCCCCCGAGATCTATGGCCACGAGGACGTGAAGAAGGCGCTGCTGCTGCTGCTGGTGGGCGGCGTGGATCGCAACCCCCATGGCATGAAGATCCGGGGTGAGGCTGTGTGCTGTGCTGGGATGGGGGCCTTTGCCAGGGGTCTCCCCTCCTCGTGCGGGAAGGCTTGGGGGCCTGAGATCAGCCAAGCGCCTGGGATGTTTGGGACCAGGGCCTCCCACTTCCCGCAGGCAGGTTTGGGGGAGGGGGTTGGCCTTGAGGGACCATGGAGGGAATCTGCAGCTGAGGGGTTTGGGATGGGAGTGGCGCAGAGGGAGCAGGTTTGCCCCCTCTCTGCGGACTCACCCCCCCCTTCTGCCCCCAGGAAACATCAACATCTGCCTCATGGGCGATCCCGGCGTGGCCAAGTCACAGCTCCTGTCCTACATCGACCGCCTGGCGCCGCGCAGTGAGTACTGGGCTCCCGGGGGCGGAGGGTGCCTGTGCCCCCCCCCACCCTGCCACTCCTCTCTCCCCCAGGCCAGTACACCACGGGCCGGGGCTCCTCGGGCGTGGGGCTGACGGCGGCCGTGCTGCGGGACCCGCTGACGGGGGAGCTGGCGCTGGAGGGGGGCGCGCTGGTACTGGCCGACCGGGGTGTCTGCTGCATCGACGAGTTTGACAAGATGCTGGAGGCCGACCGCACGGCCATCCACGAGGTGATGGAGCAGCAGAGCATCTCCATCGCCAAGGCGGGCGTGCTGGCCACCCTCAATGCCCGCTGCGCCATCCTGGCCGCCGCCAACCCCGCCTACGGCCGCTACAACCCCAAACGCAGCCTGGAGCACAACATCCAGCTGCCCGCCGCCCTCCTCTCCCGCTTCGACCTGCTCTGGCTCATCCAGGACCGCCCCGACCGTGACAACGACCTGCGGTGAGCGGGGGAAGCAGCAGGGGCCGCTGAGGGGTGCCCTGCTGGGGCGGGTGTGGGGCTGGGGGGGAGGCTGGGAGCTGGGGGGGGGGGGGTGAGTGTTGGGTGCTGGGGAGTGTGGTGGAGTCCATGGGGCATGTGAGGGGCTGGGCTGGAGGGAGTGTGGGACCCCCACAAGCACTATGGGACTGGGCTGGGGAGCACGTGGGACCCCCACGAGAGCTGTGGGGCTGGGCTGGGAGTTGTGGGGCAGCCCCGGCCCCGCTGCCAGCCCCTCTTTGCCCCACAGTCTGGCCCAGCACATCACCTACGTACATCAGCACAGCCGCCAGCCTCCCTGCTCCTTCCAGCAGCTTGACATGAAGCTCATGAGGTGAGAAGCCATGAGGGGCTGCTGGTGCTGGCCCTGTCCTCCTGTCCCCCTGTCCCCGCTGTCCCCTGACCTTGGCCCTTCCCCAGGCGCTACATCGCCATGTGCAAGCGGAAGCAGCCGGTGGTGCCGGAGGCTTTGGCCGACTACATCACAGCCGCCTACGTGGAGATGCGGAAGGAGGCCTGGGCCAGCAAGGACACAACCTACACCTCGGCCCGCACCTTGCTGGGCATCCTTCGCCTGGCCACCGCCCTGGTGAGCCCCGGCGTGGGCAGGGGGGAACCCACAGAGCTGGGCAGGAGCCGGAGGGGCCCGACTGGGCAGGACCAGGCAGGAGAAGATGAGCTAAAGCAGGGCCGGATAGAGCCAGGCCGCGCCCAGAAGGGTCGACTTGGGCTGGGAGAGTGTCCCTGTCCCTTGGCCGTGTCCCCATCTCCCCTTGTCCTCTGCAAGCCCCAGGGGCCCCAAAGTGCTGTTTGTGCAGGTAGTGCGTGTGCAGCATCTACTGCCGAGGCAGCACTTCCAGAGCCCCCAGGGCAGGGCCAGCGCGGGGCCGCTGTCCCCTCCTGTCCCCCAGTGTCCTCGCTCCCTTCCTGGGGCACGGCCAGCTTGGCGCTGCCTCTGGTCCCCACCTTGTCCCCATCCCTTCCTGGGGCTGGCTGCCAGCACCCCCCAGGATGGGGGGCGAGTGCATTGGGGGTGCCCCAGGGCAGGGAGGGGCATTGGGAGCCCCCAGGTGCTGTCAGAGGGTGCCAGGGGCTGCGCTGGGGGGGTCCCAGTTGCTGCTGACCCCCCCTGCTCCTGCAGGCCCGGTTGCGGCTGGTGGACATGGTGGAGAAAGAGGATGTGAACGAGGCCATGAGGCTCATGGAGATGTCAAAGGACTCGCTGCTGGGGGACAAGGGACAGCAGAGCCGGTGAGCAGGGGACACAGAAGGATGGGGGGTGGGCCCCCGCCTGCCAGGAAGGGGGTGGCAGTGTGGGGGGAGCCCTGACCCTGTCCCCTTGTCCCTGGGGTCGCTGGGGCAGGGGGGGAGAGGAGGTGGCAGCGCCAGGGCCCCCCTGACCCCTGTGTCCCCCCCAGGGTGCAGCGTCCGGCCGACGCCATCTTTGCGGCAGTGCGGGAGCTGGCGGGGGGCCGGGGCCGGGCCGTGCCCTATGCCGAGGCCCTGCAGCGCTGCCTGGCCAAGGGCTTCACCCCCGCCCAGGTCCAGGCCGCGCTCCAGGAGTACGAGGAGCTCAACGTGCTGCAGGTCAACCCCGCCCGCACCCGCATTACCTTCGTCTGAGCGGGGGGGTCACACGTGGAGATGCCCCACAGCCCCCCCACGGGGCAGGGGGATGCACAGGGCCGCAGCCGCTCTCACTGTCACAGGACATGGGGACACATCCTGTGTCTCTGCCGGCTCCCGTGGCTCTTCACCAGCCCCAGCCCCGCTCCCCTCGTTACAGCGTCTTGTTAAGTGGCTTTTTACAAATAAAAAGGTTTTTCTTACTGTTTTTGCTGGCAGCACCAGCCTGCCTGGGGCCATACTCTTCCTGGACATCAAACGAGGCCGGAGCCACCATTCCCATCCTGGAGCTGATTTATTGGGGGGGCCTCCAGGCAGGGGGGCACAGTCCCAGTATGAGATCTCCCAGTCCCAGGGAGGCCTTAGGGCCGGGCTGGGGGGGTCCCTAGTGTCCCCCCGCTAGAAGAAGAGTCCCCGCATGCGGCGGCCGATGCCCTGCCGGTCGTAGAGGATGTTGAACTTGTTGACAAACTGGTTCATGGTGTTGCAGGTCTTGGTGATGGTGCCCAGGTAGGCCATCAGCCCCACGTCGTTGCATTGCTGGGGGGCAGATCGGGGGTTACTGGGCTGCTGAGGTGCCCCCAAGTTGTATCTGACACCCCCACCCCCGCAGCAGCCCAGGGGCCACCAAGAGCGCCAGTGGCTGAGGAGACACAGCTCTACTGGGGCTGTGGGCCCTGACAGGGACATGGGGACATGCCTGCCCCCCCAGCTCCCTGGGGACCTCCCCAGGGGCCTGAGGACACCCCCAACCCCCCCGAGCTGTCACTCACGTCGTAGAAGTCGGTCTTGAACTTGTCGGTGCTGAGGACAGGCAGGCAGTGGCACAGGGCGTAGGCTTCGCGCAGGATCTCGTGGTTGAAGGGCACCTCGCCTGCGGGGACCACATCAGCCTCGGGGACCCGGGGGACAGCCCTGGGGACCTCCCCAATCCCTGCTACGGGCACGGGGCACAGTCTTCCTTCCCTCGGGCCACCCCAGGGACAAACCTGCCCGAGCCCTGCTCCGGGACGGGGGGGGGAAGCCCCATCCCCATCCCGGGGTGCTGGGGACAGCCCTGTCCCGCACTCACCGGCCTCAGAGGCTCGCACGTACTCCAGGATGAGCTTGACCCGGCTGTGCAGCATCTTGATGGCGCTGTGCTGGGCGATGAGGTGCTCGGCCACTGCGGGGGTCGAGGCCACATGTCCCCTGTGTCCCCATGTCCCCTCCCCGGGCAGCTCCAGCCCCTCGGGGCAGCCCAAGAGCCATGTCCCTGCGGCTCCTGTCCCCATACCCCTCCTCCGGCGCCACCCCGTGTTCCCCACACAGCCTTGTCCCCCCTCTTCCCTGCACCCCACCTGGGACCCATCCCCATCCCGCATTGTCCCCCCCCGCCCATCCCTGTCCCCTGGTGTCCCCAACCCGTAGAGTTCTCCCCGCTGCCGGTTGCCGTCATTCGGGCCACATGGTCGACCCCGATGCGCTCGGCCTCCTCGGTGGCCAGGGTGTAGGTCAGCTCCGCAAACAGCATCGTGGCCTGGAGGGGGCATGGGAGGTGATGGGGGGGCACGACAGCCCCGTGTCCCCCCCCCAACTCCCCCCAGAATCCCGATGGCCTCAAATAACCACCCCAGATCCCCCTGAGTGACCCCCCCCCAGACCCCCTCCCCAGCCCCGATATACCCCCTGGATCCCCCATGGCAGCCTGGGAGCCCTTGGACCCCAACAGCCCCCCCCTAGCCTGAGCAACCCCCCCAGGCCTCCAGAAGCCCCCCCCATGGCCCCAGGCAACCCCTGGATCCCCACTCCCCCCCCCCCCCGTCCCCAGTTTACCTCCCCGTTGATGATGTCAATGACAGACTCAAAGACACTGACGGGCAGCTGGGGGGAGGGGGAAGAGATGTGTTTTGGGGGGGGCCCAGACCCACACTGGGGGGTCCTGGGGCCCCCTCATATGCTGGGACTCCTCCCCACTACTCACATCTGTGTGCTTCGTCATGGGGTTCAGCTTGAGGAAGAGGGGGCTCTCGATGATCTCACACACCTGGAGCATGGGGGGAATGTCAGGATGGGGTGCACACCCCTTCCCCACCTCCAGCCCCCCCACATCTGCCCCCCCTACTGCCACTCACCTGCTTGTGGACGTGGATGTCGGATGGG
Source organism: Phoenicopterus ruber ruber (assembly GCA_009819775.1). NCBI lineage: Eukaryota > Metazoa > Chordata > Aves > Phoenicopteriformes > Phoenicopteridae > Phoenicopterus > Phoenicopterus ruber. The sequence goes on along the minus strand of WNMK01000061.1, from coordinate 5,912 downwards.
TCGGGGGGGCCCCCGGTCGTGTACCAGCCCAGGAATTCCAGCTCCTTGAACACCTGCTTGACTGGGGAGGGACATGGGGCCCTGAGTGGTGGGGTGGGGACCCTTCACCCCCCACCCCACAGACCCTCCAAGGGCAGCAAACAGACACCACCTCTATCCCCCTCCCTTCACAGGCCCTATCCCACTTCTCCCAAGACATCCCCTCAAATGCAGCCCAGGCCTATCCCCAGGACCCCCCCCAGGGCAGCCCAGGATCCCCCAGACAGCCCAGGATCCCCCAGACAGCCCAGGACCACCCTCCCGGACCCCCGCCTCCCCCTCACACTGCTCCTCCTTGGTGTAGTAGTACTCCTTGTCGATGAGGACGTGCCCGTCCACCGCATGCGAGAGCAGCTCGAAGGAATTCATCACCTCGATGTTGCGGCCCTCCTGCCGCCCAATGAGGGCCCCGATCACTGCAGGGATGGGGGGACACGGGGGACTGTCACCAGGGCTCGGGGGCCACCACCAACGGCCCCGACCCAGCCCTGGCCCAGCCTCGGCCTCTGCTGCAGGTACCTTGTCCGGGGCGCCCCTCCTGCGAGCGCATGCGGATCCAGTGGTCGGAGATGTTGAGGATGACGAGGGGGTGCAGGGCCACCGAGACGCTGCCCGTCACCCCCCCGGCCATCACCGAGGGGGCAGCTGCGGGGGCACCGGGAGCAGGCTGACTGCAGGGGCGGGGCTGACAGCCGGGGGGCGGGGCTGACAACCCGGGGCGGGGCTAAGAACCGGGGGCGGGGCTGACAGCCGGGGCGGGGCTAGCAGCCGGGGCGGGACCCAGGAGTGCGTGGGCAGGGCCACGGTACACAACCTGGTGGGGAGTGGGGGCGGGGCCATGGGGAATGGGGGCGGAGCAATAGCCTGAGGTGTGATCACAGGCCAGGGCGGCTCTCTGGGGTTTCTGGGTGGCGCAAAGGCCCAGGGGCGGTTCCCGGGGGTTGTGGGCGGGACAAGGGTCCAGGGGCGGGTCGCCGGGGTTGTGGGCGGGGCAAGGGTCCAGGGGCGGGTCCCCGGGGGTTGTGGGCGGGGCAAGGGACCAGGGGCGGGTCCCCGGGAGTTTGTGGGTGGGGAAGAGGCGCGGGGGCGGGGTCAGGCGGAAGGCAGCGGGGCCCAGGGTAGCGACCAGCCGGTCGGGGCGGTCCCGGTGCGGCCCTGCAGCCCTGGGGCGGTGGCGCTGGTCCCGTGTGCCAGGGCGGCCCCGCGGGCGGTACCTGCCACGTCCACCTCCATCCCGCCGGCCCCGTTGCTCCCCGCCGCGGAGGAAGAGGCGCCGGCCGCCGTCGCCGCCATCTTGGCTCGGTTTGTCCCTGCCCGGCCGCCGTACGCAGCGGCGCTGCGCATGCGCGAGCGGAACTGGAGGGACGGGGCGCGCAGGCGCCGTGACTGAGGGCAACCGCGCATGCGCAAGAGATCTCGCCCCGCCCCGCCCCCCCCCCCCCCCCCCGCTATCGCCCCCCCCCGTGCCTCCCAGTGCCTCACAGGAGGGTCCCTGGGACACAGGGGGGCTCCTCACTGCAACCCCAGAAATGGTGATTTTTTTTTTTCCCCCGTTTATTCCATTGCCCAAATGACTCCAGAAACTCCAATTTTGGGCAAATTGCAGCCTTTATTCCCCAGCCTGACGCCTCAGCCCCACGCAGGGGGGGCACTCCCTTGGGGACAGGGGGTCCCAGCTCACCCCGAGGGTTCCACTCGGGCCAGGAGCCGCAGTGGGACCAGGAAGAGGTTGAGGGGGCAGAGGCCGACCCCCCTCCAGCCAGACGCGGGGGTACCGGAGGCCAGAGGGGTGCCGGGGGCCGTGCCGGTGGCCGAGGGGTCTGTCTCTGGGGGGCAGGGGGCCGTCAGGGTGCCGTAGGCCCCCCGGAGGTGGCTGTGGAGGGCGGCGCGGTCGAGGGCGCCCAGCTCCTGGGGGAGGGAGCCCAGCAGCGCCAGCACCACTGCCGACTCTGGGGGGGGGGACACATGGCATCAGGACCCCCCACCCGCCCCACACCCTCCCAGGGGGTCCCCATGCCACAGGGGGAACAGGAGCAACACTGTCCCCAGCTGGGCCCCCCCAGTTTGGGACTGACCCCCCCCAGTGTATGACACCCCCCCAGTAAGGGACAGACCCCCCCAGTAAGGGACAGACCACCCCCCCCAGACCCTCCCTGCTCTCCCCCCACCTTCACACCCCAGCGCCCCCTCCCCAGACCACCCCATGACCCCCCCCAACACCCCCCCAGCATCGGGGACCCCCACTCACCCCCGGGGGGGAGCACGGGGCCTTTCCCGCCCCGGCAAAGCAGTGCCAGGTACTCGTAGACCCTCTGGAAGTCGACAGTGAAGCCCCCGGGGGTGCAGGGCTGCGGGGCAGGGGATGAGGGGGGTGCGGGGTGCCCCAGTGCCGCTCCCCCCTGATCCGGCGGTGCCACGGTGCCGGTGGGATGCGGGGGGACGGAGTGGAGAAGGCTCAGTGGCTCGGTGGCCGCAACGGTGAGGACCTGGAGGGGACAATGCAGGGGATGGGGGGGCAGTGACGTGCCCTGAGAGCAGCAGAGGTTCCTGTGGAGGGGGGGACCATCCCCTGGGCCTCCCCCTTTGTCCCCCTCTGGGGAACACCCCCCCAAACCCCCTCACCTGGGAGAAGGCGGCTGCTGTCGCCTCCTCCAGCCCCTCCGCCAGCGTCTCGGCCAGCTCCAGCCACACCTGGAAGGCAAAGGGGGGGTGACACCGGGCCCCAGCCACCCCCCCCGGGGCAGAGCCGCCCCCGATCCCCCCGAACCCCCGCACCTCGATGGGGGCCGGGACCTGGGCACGGCGGCGGCGCTGCTGCTCCAGGCAGTGCTGGTACTGGGTGCGCACGGCCTCCCGCGCTGCCCGGCCCCGCAGCCGGCACAGGAACGACAGGATCTGCGGGGGGGGCGGGGGGGGTCAGGTCTGCGCCCCCACCGGCGGGGACGCTGCGTCCAGCCCGGGGGGGGGGGGGCTGCGGCCGATGGGACACGCGGGGACACTCGTGGGGCTGGGGGGGGCGGGGGATCCCCGACGCCCTCGTGCGGCCACCGCCCCCCTCCGGGGAACCCAGCGACTGGGGACCCCCCCGTCACTCCCCCCGGGAGCACAGCCTCTGGGACCCCCCACGTTACCCCCCCCAGGGACCCCAGCGACCAGCGATCCCCACGTCAGCCCCTCCCGGGGATGCACGTGTCCGGGGACCCCCCATGTCACCCCCCCAGGGACACCAGCGACCGCCCCTCCCCCCAGGGGTCCCAGGCACCGGGACACCCCCCTCCCCCCCAAGCGGCCGGGGGTCCCCGCTGCACCCCGCGCCCCCACCTCGGCCTCGCTCCGCCGGGGCAGGCGCTCCCGCAGCGGCCGCGGCTGCAGGTCGGGGAGGCCGAGGGCGGCCTGAGCCCGCAGCGCCGCGAGCAGCGCTCGCTTCTCCCGCGCCGACCAGGCCGCCCGCGGCCGCTCCGGCTCCGCCGCCGCCCCCGGGCCCGTCACGTACCGCGCCGGGGCCAGGCGAGGCCGCAGCGGCGGCTTCATGGCGGCACCGGCCCGCGCCGCCGCGCGGAGATGGCGTCACTCGCGGCGCGCGCCAGGCCGCAGCGCACGCTGGGAGTTGTAGTTCGAGATGTGTCCCCCCCCAATCCCCCCACACACACACTGAGCCGGGGCTGGGGGGGGCGGGTGTTTATTCCACGTCTCGCCGCTCGGGGTAGCGGGGGGGACCGGGCGCTGTGGGGCAGCCCCGGATGGCGCCTGGGGGTCACGGGGCGGTTTCGGGGGCCTTGTCATCGTCTGGGGGGCAGTCGATGAAGTCGGCCAGCATCGTGGCAGTCTCGTCCAGCTCCTGGGGGGTCGGGGGGTTCAAGGGGGGGGCTAACTGCCCCTCCTCCCCCAGGACCCCTCTTCCCCCAAACTGCCCCCCCCCTCACCCCAGCACCCCCAAATTGCCCCATCTTACCCCATACAGCCCTGTTTCCTCCCCCAAACTGCCCCCCCCCCTCACCCCTGCACCCCCAAACCGCCCCCCTGGGCCCCCCCATACCTCCTCCTTGTCCACGGGGGGCAGGGGTTCCTCCTCCAGCTGGGGGGGCACCGGCGGGGGGCTGCCAGCCCCCCCCAGGGGTTCGGAGTGGGGCAGGGGGTGGGCTGCATCCAGGGCGGGGGGAGGCACCTCGGGGGCCTCCAGGAGGGGGGGCGGGGGCTCAGGGATGCCTGGGGGGGGCTCCCCCTCTTCCTCCCCCCCCTCCTGGGGGGCTTTGGTCCCCTCTTCTTCCTCCTCTTCATCCTCCTCCCCTTCCTCAGTCGGGGGGGGTGGGTGGCCTTCGTCCACCTCCATCACCAGGGCACCGGTGTCCCCTGGCGGTGGGGGGGGCTCCTCAGGCATGGGCAGGGGCTGCCCCTCCTCGCCGCCCCCTTCTTCCTCCTCCTCTTCTTCTTCCTCCTCCTCGGAGAGCCCTTCATCCTCCTCGTACTCCTCCTCATCCTCCTCATACTCCTCCTCACCCAGCTCTTCCTCCTCATCGAACTCTTCCTCCTCTTCCTCTTCCTCCTCCTCCTCTTCCTCAAAGAACTCTTCCTCCCCAAACTCTTCCTCTTCCTCCTCCTCCTCCTCTTCCTCCTCCTCCTCCTCCTCGCTGCTGTTGATGTTGATCACGGCCGGGTCGGGCTCCCCAGGGATCCCCGGCGGCTCCGGGGGGGCTGCCGGGGGGATGACAGGGGGCAGTGGCGGGGGGGGGCGGGGGGGGCGGGGGGGGAGGCCCCGGCTCCTCAGGCGGCTCCGGGGGTGCCAGTGGGGGTGAGGGGGGCGGTGGCGGGGGCCCCCCGCTCTTGGGGGCGGGGGGCGAGGGGGGGGCGCCCCGCTTGGGGACGATGACCACGCTGTCGTCCGAGTCGCTCTCCAGGGAGATCTCCACGTCCGAGGGCTCCTCCTTGTCGTAGTGCACAAAGACGGGGCGCCGGGGGCGGCCCCCCGCCGGGCCCCCCTCCTCCTCGCCCCCGGGGGCGGCAGGGGGCTGCCCAGGGGGGGCCTCCCCGGGGGGCTCCTCCGCCAGCGGCGGCAGCCGGGGAGGCCCCAGCGGGTTGGCGGGGGCGGCCCGGGGTGCCCCCGGGAAGGCGGGGGGCGGCAGGGGGCGGAAGGGGGGTGTGGGGGGCTCCGGGGGGGCCCCCGGGACAGCGGTGGGGTGCAGGGGGGGCACCCAGGGCCGGGCCAAGGCGTTCGCCACCACCAGGGCTTCGGTGCAGATGGAGGAGACCTGGGAGGGGGGGCGGGAGATTACTGAGGTGCCGAGGGGGGGGACACCAGGAGAGGGTGGCTTTGGGGGTCCTCGGGGGATGGAGGGGCCCTTCAGTCCTGGCTCCCAAATGGGGGCGTCCCACGGGGTCGGGCTGTGGGGTGAGGGGGTCTCCAAGGGTCCCGGCTGTAGGACAGGGGCTTTTAGGGGTACCTGCGAGGTCTGATCTGTGAAATGGGGGGGTCCAGGGGGGATGAGGGGGGGCCAGCACTGGGACAGGGGGGTTGCGACCCACAGGGATCTCAGCTAAGGGCTGGGGGGTCCCCGAGGGTCCCGGCTGTGAAATGGGGGGACCCAAGTGACACAAGGGGAGACCCCAGAGGGATAAAGGGGGGGCCCAGGAGGGATAAGGACTCCCTGGGGGATGGGGATGCCCCGGGGGTCCCAGCTCCGGGAGGGGGGGGCCTGGGGAGGGGCAGGGGCCCCTGGGGGTCCCAGCCGAGGACTGGGGGTCCCCGGCCCGACTCACCTGGAGGGCCGGGTCACGCTGGCCCTGGCCGAAGGCGCGCAGGGCGCAGTGCAGGGGGGGGGGCCCGGCGGGGGCGGGGGCCAGCACCAGGGCCAGCAGCAGCTGGTAGAGGGCGGCCC
>WNMK01000060.1:99137-119630 GCA_009819775.1 Phoenicopterus ruber ruber | reverse complement strand
AGAGTCGCACTGTTGCGCCGTCGTACCGTCGCAGAGTCGCGCCGTCGTACCGTCGCAGAGTCGCACCATCGTACCGTCGCAGAGGCATACCGTCGTACCGTCGTAGAGGCGTACCGTCGCACCATCGCAGAGTTGCAGCATCTCAGAGTCGCACTGTTGCACCTTCGCCCCGTCGCAGGGTCGTCCCGTCGCAGGGTCGCTCCGTCGCAGAGTTGCACCATCGCAGAGGCACAACGTCGCACCATGGTGGGGTCGCGCCGTGGCAGGGTCGCACCGTCGTAGGGTCGCAGGGTCGCGCCGTTGCAGGGTGGCAGAGTCGCGCCGTTGCGTCGTTGCAGAGTCGTGCCGTTGCAGAGTCGCACCGTCGTAGAGGCGCACCGTCGCAGCGTCGCAGCATCGCACCATCGCAGAGGCTTACCGTCGTAGAGGCGTACCATCGTAGAGGCGCACTGTCGCAGCGTTGCGCCGTCGCACCATCGCACCAGCGCACCGTCGCAGAGTTGTACCGACGCAGAGTCGTAGAGGCGTACCGTCGTAGAGGCGTGCCATCGTAGAGGCGCAGAGTCGCAATGTCACACTGTCGCATCATCGCAGAGTTGTACCGTCACAGAGTCGCACCGTCGCAGAGTTGTACTGTCGCAGAGTCGTAGAGGCGTCCCGTCGTAGAGGCGTCCCGTCGCACCGTCGCACCGTCGCACCGTCGTAGAGGCTTGCCATCGTAGAGTCGCAGCGTCGCGCCGTCGCAGCGTCGCCCCATCGCGCCGTCGCAGGGTCGCACCGTCGCAGGGTCGCACCGTCGTAGAGTCGCACTGTCGTAGGGTCACACCGTCGCAGAGTCGCAGAGTCGCACCGTTGCGTCATTGCAGAGTCCTGCCGTTGCAGAGTCGCACCGTCGCAGAGTCGCACCGTCGCAGAGTCGCACCGTCGCAGCGTCGCACTGTCGCACCATCGCAGAGGCTTACCGTCGTAGAGGCGCAGAGTCGCAATGTCACACCGTCGCACCATCGCACCGTCGCAGGGTCGCACCGTCGCAGGGTCGCACCGACGCAGAGTCGTAGAGGCGTCCTGTCGTAGAGGGGTCCCGTCGCACCGTCGCACCGTCGTAGAGGCGTACCGTCGTAGAGGCGTGCCATCGTAGAGGCGTACCGTCGTAGAGGCGTATCGTCGTAGAGGCGTACCATCGTAGAGGCGCAGAGTCGCACCATCGCAGGGTCGCACTGTCGCAGGGTCGCACCGTCGCAGGTTCGAACCGTCGCAGAGTTGCAGAGTCTCAGAGTCACAGAGTCACAGAGTCGCACCGTCGCAGCATCGCACCGTCGCAGCATCGCACCGTCGTGGAGTCGCACCGTCACAATCGTAGGGTTGCACCGTTGTAGGTTCGCACCATCGCAGGTTCGCACCGTCGCAGAGTCACAGAGTCGCACCGTCGCGCCGTCGCAGGGTCGCAGAGTCGCTCCGTCGCACCGTCGCACCGTTGCAGAGTCGCACCGTTGCACCGTCGCAGAGTCGCACCGTCGTAGCGTCGTATATGCGTACCATCGTAGAGGCGCAGAGTCGCACTGTCGCACCGTCGCGCCGTTGTAGAGTTGTCCCGTCGTCCCGTCGCACCGTCGCACCGTGGCAGAGTCGCGCCGTCGTACCGTCGCAGAGTCGCACCATCGTACCGTCGTAGAGGCGTACCGTCGCACCATCGCAGAGTTGCAGCATCTCAGAGTCGCACTGTTGCACCTTCGCCCCGTCGCAGGGTCGTCCCGTCGCAGGGTCGCTCCGTCGCAGAGTCGCACCATCGCAGAGGCACAACGTCGCGCCATGGTGGGGTCGCGCCGTGGCAGGGTCGCACCGTCGTAGGGTCGCAGGGTCGCGCCGTTGCAGGGTGGCAGAGTCGCGCCGTTGCGTCGTTGCAGAGTCGTGCCGTTGCAGAGTCACACCGTCGCAGAGTCGCACCGTCGCAGCGTCGCAGCATCGCACCATCGCAGAGGCTTAACGTCGTAGAGGCATACCATCATAGAGGCGCAGAGTCGCAATGTCACACCGTCGCACCATCGCACCGTCGCACCAGCGCACCGTCGCAGAGTTGTACCGACGCAGAGTCGTAGAGGCGCACCGTCGCAGCGTCGCGCCGTTGCGTCGTCGCAGAGTCGCGCCGTTGCAGCGTCGCAGCATCGCACCATCGCAGAGGCTTACCGTCGTAGAGGCGTACCATCGTAGAGGCGCAGAGTCGCAATGTCACACCGTCGCACCATCGCACCGTCGCACCAGCGCACCGTCGCAGAGTTGTACCGACGCAGAGTCGTAGAGGCGTACCGTCGTAGAGGCGTGCCATCGTAGAGTCGTACCGTCGCAGAGGCGTGCCATCGTAGAGTCGTACCGTCGTAGAGGCGTACCATCGTAGAGGCGCAGAGTCGCAATGTCACACTGTCGCACCATCGCAGAGTTGTACCGTCGCAGAGTCGCGCCGTTGCAGAGTCGCACCATCGTAGAGGCGCACCGTCGCAGCGTTGCGCCGTCGCAGCGTCGCAGCGTCGCAGCGTCGCAGTCGTACCGTCGCAGCCTCGCACGGTCGCAGCGTCGCAGCGTCGCAGCGTCGCAGTCGTACCGTCGCAGCCTCGCACGGTCGTACCATTGTAGAGGCCTACCATCGTAGAGGCGTCCCGTCGTAGAGGCGCAGAGTCGCACTGTCGCAGAGTCGTGCTGTCGCAGCGTCGCAGCGTCGCAGAGTCGTACCATCGCAGAGATGCACCGTCGTCCCATCGTAGAGGCGTACCGTCGCAGAGTCGCACCGTCGCACCGTCGTAGAGGCGTACCGTCGCAGAGGCGTGCCATCGTAGAGTCGTACCGTTGCGCCGTCGCAGAGTCGTACCTTCACACCGTCGCAGAGGCGCACCATCACACCTTCGCACCGTCGCACCTTCGCACCGTCACAGGATCGCACCGTCGCAGGGTCGTACCGTCGCAGCGTCGCACCGTCGCAGAGTCGTACCTTCACACCGTCACCGATGCGCACCGTCGCAGAGGCGTACCATCGTAGAGGTGCAGAGTCGCGCCGTCGCACCGTCGCAGAGTCGTACCATCCCACTGTCGCACTGTCGCAGAGGCGCACCTTCGCACCTTCGCAGAGTTGCACTGTCGCACCGTCACAGTGTCGCACCGTCTCAGAGTCGCACTGTCGCACCGTAGTACCATCGCAGAGTCGCACGGTCGTAGAGAGGTACCATCGTAGAGTCGCGCCATCGCGCCGTCGCAGGATCGCACCGTTGCAGCGTGGCACCGTCGTAGAGTCGCACCGTCGCACCGTTGTAGGGTCGCACCGTTGTAGGTTCGCACCATCGCAGGTTCGCACCGTCGCAGAGTCACAGAGTCGCACCGTCGCGCCGTCGCAGAGTCGCACCGTCGTACCGTCGCAGAGGCGTACCGTCGTACCGTCGCAGAGGCGTACCGTCGCACCATCGCAGAGTTGCAGCATCTCAGAGTCGCACTGTTGCACCTTCGCCCCGTCGCAGGGTCGTCCCGTCGCAGGGTCGCTCCGTCGCAGAGTCGCACCATCGCAGAGGCACAACGTCGTGCCATGGTGGGGTCGCGCCGTGGCAGGGTCGCACCGTCGTAGGGTCGCAGGGTCGCGCCGTTGCAGGGTCGCAGAGTCGCGCCATTGCGTCGTTGCAGAGTCGTGCCATTGCAGAGTCGCACTGTCGTAGAGGCGCACCGTCGCAGCGTCGCGCCGTTGCGTCGTCGCAGAGTCGCGCCGTTGCAGAGTCGCACCGTCGCAGAGTCGCACCGTCGCAGCGTCGCAGCATCGCACCATCGCAGAGGCTTACCGTCGTAGAGGCGTACCATCGTAGAGGCGCAGAGTCGCAATGTCACACCGTCGCACCATCGCACCGTCGCACCAGCGCACCGTCGCAGAGTTGTACCGACGCAGGGTCGTAGAGGCGTACCGTCGTAGAGGCGTGCCATCGTAGAGTCGTACCGTCGTAGAGGCGTACCATCGTAGAGGCGCAGAGTTGCAATGTCACACTGTCGCACCATCGCAGAGTTGTACCGTCACAGAGTCGTACCGTCACAGAGTCGTACCTTCACACCGTCGCCGAGGCACACCGTCGCAGAGGCGTACCGTCGTAGGGGCGTACCATCGTAGAGGCGCAGAGTCGCACCATCGCACCGTCGTAGAGTCGCGCCGTCGCAGAGTCGCACCGTCGCACAGTCGCAGAGTCGTACAGTCGCACCGTCGCACAGTCGCACCGTCGCAGAGTCGTACCGTCGCACCGTCGTGCCGTCGCAGATTCGCACCGTCGTAGAGTCGCACCGGCGTCCCGTCGTAGAGGCGTCCCGTCGTAGGGCGTCGCGTCGTAGAGTCGTAGAGCCGTACCGTTGCAGAGTCGCACCGTCGCAGAGTCGCACCGTCGTACCGTCATAGAGGCGTACCATCGTAGAGGCGCAGAGTCGCACCGTTGCGCCGTCGCAGCGTCGTACCGTCGTAGAGTCGCACCTTCGCAGAGTCGCACCGTCGCAGGGTCGCACCATCATAGAGGTGCGCCGTCACGCTGTCGCAGACTTGCACCGTCACAGAGTCGCACCGTCACAGAGTCGCACCCTCGCAGAGTCGCACCGTCGCAGCATCGCACCATCGCAGAGTCGCGACGGCGCGACGGTGCGACTCTGCGCCTCTACGATGGTACGCCCCTACGACGGACGCCTCTGCGACGGTGCGCCTCGGCGACGGTGTGAAGGTACGACTCTGCGACGGTGCGACGGTGTGACTCTGCGACGGTGTGACTCTGCAACGGTGCGACCATGTGACGGTGCAAGTCTGCGACAGCGTGACGGCGCACCTCGGTGTGAAGATACGACGGTGCAACAGTTCGACGGTACGACTCTGCGACGGTGCAACGGTGTGACTCTGCGCCTCTACGATGTTACGCCTCTATGACGGTGCGTCTCTGCGATAGTACTACGGTGCGACGGTGCGACTCTGCGATGGTGCGATGGTGCGATGCTGCGATGGTGCGACTCTGCGACGGTGCGGCGGTGTGACTCTGCGACGCTGCGACGGTGCGACTCTGCGACGGTGCGACTCTGCGAGGGTGCGACGCTGCGACCCTGCGACGGTGCGACTCTGCGACCCTGCGACGGTGCGACTCTGCGACTGTGCGGTGGTGCGATGCTGCGACTCTGCGACGGTGCGACTCTGTGAATCTGCGACGGTGCGACTCTGCGACGGTGCAAATCTGCGACAGCCCTACGGCGCACCTCTATGATGGTGCGACTCTGCGACGGTGCGACTCTGCGATGGTACGACTCTGCGACGGTACGATGGTGCGACTCTGTGACGGTGCGACTCTACGACGGTACGACGCTGCGACGGCGCGACGGTGCGACTCTGCGCCTCTACGATGGTACGCCCCTACGACGGTACGCCTCTGCGACGGTGCGACTGTACAACGGTGCGATGGTGCGCCTCTGCGACGGTGTGAAGATACGACTCCGCGACGGTGCAACAGTTCGACAGTACGACTCTGCGACGGTGCGACGGTGTGACTCTGCGACGGTGCGACTGCGCCTCTACGATGTTACGCCTCTATGACGGTGCGTCTCTGCGATAGTACTACGGTGCGACGGTGCGACTCTGCGATGGTGCGATGCTGCGACGGTGCGACAGTGCGACTCTGCGACGGTGCGACGCTGCGACTCTGCGAGGGTGCGACGGTGCGACTCTGCGAGGGTGCGACGGTGCGACTCTGCGACGGTGCGACGCTGCGACTCTGCGATGGTGCGACTCTGCGAGAATGCGACAGTGCTATGGTGCGACTCTGTGACTCTGCTACGGTGCAACTCTGCGACGGTGCGACTCTGCGACTCTGCGATGGTGCGACTCTGCGACGGCGCGACTCTGCGACCCTGCGACTCTGCAATGGTGCGACTCTGTGACTCTGCGACAGTGCAACTCTGCGACGCTGCCACTCTGCAACGGTGCGACTCTGTGATGGTGCAAGTCAGCGACAGCGTGACGGCGCACCTCTATGATGGTGCGACTCTGCGACGGTGCGACTCTGCGACGGTACGATGGTGCGACTCTGCGACGGTGCGACTCTACGACGCTGCGACGGCGCGACGGTGCGACTCTGCGCCTCTACGATGGTACGCCCCTACGACGGTACGCCTCTGCGACGGTGCGCCTCAGCGACGGTGTGAAGGTACGACTCTGCGACGGTGCGACGGTGCGACGGTACGACTCTGCGACGGTGCGACGGTGTGACTCTGCGACGGCGCGACTCTGCGCCTCTACGATGTTACGCCTCTATGACGGTGCATCTCTGCAATAATCCTACGGTGCGACGGTGCGACTCTGCGATGGTGCGATGCTGTGACGCTGCGACGGTGCGACTCTGCGACGGTGTGACTCTGTGAGGGTGCGACTCTGCGACCCTGCGACTCTGCGACGGTGCGACTCTGTGACGGTGCAACTCTGCGACAGCGCTACGGCGCACCTCTATGATGGTGCGACTCTGCGACGATACGATGGTGCGACTCTGCGACAGTACGACTCTGCGACGGGGCGACGGGGTGACGGGACGACTCTGCGACGGGGCGACGGGGCGACTCTGCGACGGCGCGTCTCTGCGACGGCGCTACTCTGCGACGGTGCGAAGGTGCGACCCTGCGACCCTGCAACCCTGCGACGGTGCAACCCTGCGATGGGATGCCCCTACGACGGGACGCCCCTACGACGGGACGCCTCTACGACGGGACGCCTCTACGACTCTGCAACGGTACGACTCTGCAACGGTACGACTCTGCGACAGTACGACGGTGCGACGCTGCGACGGTGCGACTCTGCGACGCTGCGACGCTGCGACGCTGCGACTCTGCGACGGTGCGGCTCTGCGAGGGTGCGACGGGACGCCTCTATGACGGCGTGACCCTGCAACGGTGCGACGGTGCGACGCTGTGACGGTGCGACGCTGTGCCTCTACGATGGTACGCCTCTACGACGGTACGATGGTGCGAGACTGCGACCGTGCGACTGTGCAACGGTGCGACGGTACGCCTCTGCGACTCTGCGATGGTGCGACGCTGCAACGGTGCGACGCTGCGACGGTGCGACGGCGCGACTCTGCGACGGCGCAACTCTGCAACGGCGCGACGGCACGACCCTGCGACGGTGCGACGGTGTGACTCTGCGCGTTGCGACTCTGCGACGGTGCGACGGTGCGATAGTACTACGGTGCGACGCTGCTACTCTGCGACAGTGCGACTCTGCGACGGTGCGACGGTGCGACTCTGCGCCTCTACGACGGTACGCCTCTACGACGGTACGACGGTGCGACTCTGCGACGGTGCGACTCTGCGACCCTGCGTCCCTGCGACCCTGCCACCCTGCGACAGTACGGCTCTGCGACGGTACGGCTGTACGACTCTACGACGCGACGCCCCTACGACGGGACGCCTCTACGACGGGACGCCGGTACGACTCTACGACGGTGCGACTCTGCGACGGCGCGACGGTGCGACTCTGCGCCTCTACGATGGTACGCCCCTGCGACGGTACGCCTCTGCGACGGTGCGCCTCGGCGACGGTGTGAAGGTACGACTCTGCGACAGTGCGACAGTGCGACTCTGCGACGGTGCGACTGTGCAACGGTGCGACGGTGCGCCTCTGCGATGGTGTGAAGATACGACTCTGCGACGGTGCAACAGTTCGACGGTACGACTCTGCGACTCTGCGACGGTGTGACTCTGCGACGGTGCGACTCTGCGCCCCTACGATGTTACGCCTCTATGACGGTGCGTCTCAGCGATAGTACTACGGTGCGACGGTGCGACTCTGCGACGGTGCGACTCTGCGACGGTGCGACTCTGCGAGGGTGCGACGCTGCGACTCTGCGACGGTGCGACTCTGCGATGGTGCGACGGTTCGACTCTGCGACGGCGCGACTCTGCGCGTCTACGATGTTACGCCTCTACGACGGTGCGACTCTGCCATAGTACTACGCTGCGACGCTGCGACGCTGCGACGGCACGAGTCTGCGACGGCGTGACTCTGCGAAGGCGCGACTCTACGATGGCGCGACGGTGCGACTGCGCGACTCTGCGCGTCTACGACGGCACGCCTCTACGACGGCACGACGGTGCGACTCTGCGACGGCGCGACGGTACGACTCTACGATGGCACGCCTCTACGACGGTACGCCTCTACGACGGTGCGACGGTGCGACGGGACGCCTCTACGATGGGACGCCTCTACGACGGTACAACTCTACGACTCTGCATCGGTACACCGCACCGAGTCGCACCGTCGTAGAGTCGTACCGGCGTCCCGTCGTAGAGGCGTCCCATCGTAGGGGCGTTGCGTCGTAGAGTCGTACAGCCGTACCGTCGCAGAGCCGTACTGTCGCAGGGTGGCAGGGTCGCAGGGACGCAGGGTCGCAGAGTCGCACCGTCGCAGACTCGCACCGTCGCAGACTCGCACCGTCGTACCGTCGTAGAGGCGTACCGTCGTAGAGGCGCAGAGTCGCACCGTCGCAGAGTCGCACTGTCGCAGAGTAGCAGCGTCGCACCGTAGTAATATCGCACCGTCACACCGTCGCAGAGTCGCACCACGCAGAGTCACACCGTCGCACCGTCGCAGGGTCGTGCCGTCGCGCCGTTGCAGAGTTGCGCCGTCGCAGATTCGCGCCGTCGCACCGTCGCAGCGTCGCACCGTTGCAGCGTCGCACCGTTGCAGCATCGCACCGTCGCAGAGTCGCAGAGTCGTACCGTCGCACCGTCGCAGAGTCGCACCGTCGCAGAGTTGCAGAGTCGCGCCGTTGCAGAGTCGCCCCATCGTAGAGGCGCACTGTCGCAGCGTTGCGCCGTCGCAGCATAGCAGCGTCGCAGCGTCGCAGTCGTACCGTCGCAGTCTCGCACGGTCGTACCATTGTAGAGGCCTACCGTCGTAGAGGCGTCCCGTCGTAGAGGCGCAGAGTCGCACTGTCGCAGAGTCGTGCCGTCGCAGCGTCGCAACGTCGCAGCGTCGCAGCGTAGTACCATGGCAGAGTCGCACTGTCGCAGAGTTGTACCGTCACAGAGTCGCACCGTCGCAGAGTTGTACTGTCGCAGAGTCGTAGAGGCGTCCCGTCGTAGAGGCGTCCCGTCGCACTGTCGCACCGTCGCACCGTCGTAGAGGCTTGCCATCGTAGAGTCGCAGCGTCGCGCCGTCGCAGCGTCGCCCCATCGCGCCGTCGCAGGGTCGCACCGTCGCAGGGTCGCACCGTCGTAGAGTCGCACTGTCGTAGGGTCACACCGTCGCAGAGTCGCAGCGTCGCGCCGTTGCGTCGTCGCAGAGTCGCGCCGTCGCAGAGTCGCGCCGTCGCAGAGTCGCACCGTCGCAGAGTCGCACCGTCGCAGCGTCGCACTGTCGCACCATCGCAGAGGCTTACCGTCGTAGAGGCGCAGAGTCGCAATGTCACACCGTCGCACCATCGCACCGTCGCAGGTTCGCACCGTCGCAGGGTCGCACCGACGCAGAGTCGTAGAGGCGTCCTGTCGTAGAGGGGTCCCGTCGCACCGTCGCACCGTCGTAGAGGCGTACCGTCGTAGAGGCGTGCCGTCGTATATGCGTACCATCGTAGAGGCGTACCGTCGTAGAGGCGTATCGTCGTAGAGGCGTACCATCGTAGAGGCGCAGAGTCGCACCATCGCAGGGTCGCACTGTCGCAGGGTCGCACCGTCGCAGGTTTGAACCGTCGCAGAGTTGCAGAGTCTCAGAGTCACAGAGTCACAGAGTCGCACCGTCACAGCATCGCACCGTCGCAGCATCGCACCGTCGTGGAGTCGCACCGTCACACCGTCGTAGGGTCGCACCGTTGTAGGTTCGCACCATCGCAGGTTTGCACCTTCGCAGAGTCACAGAGTCGCACCGTCGCGCCGTCGCAGGGTCGCAGAGTCGCTCCGTCGCACCGTCGCACCGTTGCAGAGTCGCACCGTTGCACCGTCGCAGAGTCGCACCGTCGTAGCGTCGTATATGCGTACCATCGTAGAGGCGCAGAGTCGCACTGTCGCACCGTCGCGCCGTTGTAGAGTTGTCCCGTCGTCCCGTCGCACCGTCGTACCGTCGCAGAGTCGCGCCGTCGTACCGTCGCAGAGTCGCACCATCGTACCGTCGCAGAGGCGTACCGTCGTAGAGGCGTACCGTCGCACCATCGCAGAGTTGCAGCATCTCAGAGTCGCACTGTTGCACCTTCGCCCCGTCGCAGGGTCGTCCCGTCGCAGGGTCGCTCCGTCGCAGAGTCGCACCATCGCAGAGGCACAACGTCGCGCCATGGTGGGGTCGCGCCGTGGCAGGGTCGCACCGTCGTAGGGTCGCAGGGTCGCGCCGTTGCAGGGTGGCAGAGTCGCGCCGTTGCGTCGTTGCAGAGTCGTGCCGTTGCAGAGTCACACCGTCGCAGAGTCGCACCGTCGCAGCGTCGCAGCATCGCACCATCGCAGAGGCTTACCGTGGTAGAGGCATACCATCATAGAGGCGCAGAGTCGCAATGTCACACCGTCGCACCATCGGACCGTCGCACCAGCGCACCGTCGCAGAGTTGTACCGACGCAGAGTCGTAGAGGCGCACCGTCGCAGCGTCGCGCCGTTGCGTCGTCGCAGAGTCGCGCCGTCGCAGCGTCGCAGCATCGCACCATCGCAGAGGCTTACCGTCGTAGAGGCGTACCATCGTAGAGGCGCAGAGTCGCAATGTCACACCGTCGCACCATCGCACCGTCGCACCAGCGCACCGTCGCAGAGTTGTACCGACGCAGAGTCGTAGAGGCGTACCGTCGTAGAGGCGTGCCATCGTAGAGTCGTACCGTCGCAGAGGCGTGCCATCGTAGAGTCGTACCGTCGTAGAGGCGTACCATCGTAGAGGCGCAGAGTCGCAATGTCACACTGTCGCACCATCGCAGAGTTGTACCGTCGCAGAGTCGCGCCGTTGCAGAGTCGCACCATCGTAGAGGCGCACCGTCGCAGCGTTGCGCCGTCGCAGCGTCGCAGCGTCGCAGCGTCGCAGTCGTACCGTCGCAGCCTCGCACGGTCGCAGCGTCGCAGCGTCGCAGCGTCGCAGTCGTACCGTCGCAGCCTCGCACGGTCGTACCATTGTAGAGGCCTACCATCGTAGAGGCGTCCCATCGTAGAGGCGCAGAGTCGCACTGTCGCAGAGTCGTGCTGTCGCAGCGTCGCAGCGTCGCAGAGTCGTACCATCGCAGAGATGCACCGTCGTCCCATCGTAGAGGCGTACCGTCGCAGAGTCGCACCGTCGCACCGTCGTAGAGGCGTACCGTCGCAGAGGCGTGCCATCGTAGAGTCGTACCGTTGCGCCGTCGCAGAGTCGTACCTTCACACCGTCGCAGAGGCGCACCATCACACCTTCGCACCGTCGCACCTTCGCACCGTCACAGGATCGCACCGTCGCAGGGTCGTACCGTCGCAGCGTCGCACCGTCGCAGAGTCGTACCTTCACACCGTCACCGATGCGCACCGTCGCAGAGGCGTACCATCGTAGAGGTGCAGAGTCGCACCGTCGCACCGTCGCAGAGTCGTACCATCCCACTGTCGCACTGTCGCAGAGGCGCACCTTCGCACCTTCGCAGAGTTGCACTGTCGCACCGTCACAGCGTCGCACCGTCTCAGAGTCGCACTGTCGCACCGTAGTACCATCGCAGAGTCGCACGGTCATAGAGAGGTACCATCGTAGAGTCGCGCCATCGCGCCGTCGCAGGATCGCACCGTTGCAGCGTGGCACCGTCGTAGAGTCGCACCGTCGCACCGTTGTAGGGTCGCACCGTTGTAGGTTCGCACCATCGCAGGTTCGCACCGTCGCAGAGTCACAGAGTCGCACCGTCGCGCCGTCGCAGGGTCGCACCGTCGTACCGTCGCAGAGGCGTACCGTCGTACCATCGTAGAGGCGTACCGTCGCACCATCGCAGAGTTGCAGCATCTCAGAGTCGCACTGTTGCACCTTCGCCCCGTCGCAGGGTCGTCCCGTCGCAGGGTCGCTCCGTCGCAGAGTCGCACCATCGCAGAGGCACAACGTCGCGCCATGGTGGGGTCGCGCCGTGGCAGGGTCGCACCGTCGTAGGGTCGCAGGGTCGCGCCGTTGCAGGGTCGCAGAGTCGCGCCATTGCGTCGTTGCAGAGTCGTGCCATTGCAGAGTCGCACTGTCGTAGAGGCGCACCGTCGCAGCGTCGCGCCGTTGCGTCGTCGCAGAGTCGCGCCGTTGCAGAGTCGCACTGTCGCAGAGTCGCACCGTTGCAGCGTCGCAGCATCGCACCATCACAGAGGCTTACCGTCGTAGAGGCGTACCATCGTAGAGGCGCAGAGTCGCAATGTCACACCGTCGCACCATCGCACCGTCGCACCAGCGCACCGTCGCAGAGTTGTACCGACGCAGGGTCGTAGAGGCGTACCGTCGTAGAGGCGTGCCATCGTAGAGTCGTACCGTCGTAGAGGCGTACCATCGTAGAGGCGCAGAGTTGCAATGTCACACTGTCGCACCATCGCAGAGTTGTACCGTCACAGAGTCGTACCGTCACAGAGTCGTACCTTCACACCGTCGCCGAGGCACACCGTCGCAGAGGCGTACCGTCGTAGGGGCGTACCATCGTAGAGGCGCAGAGTCGCACCATCGCACCGTCGTAGAGTCGCGCCGTCGCAGAGTCGCACCGTCGCACAGTCGCAGAGTCGTACAGTCGCACCGTCGCACAGTCGCACCGTCGCAGAGTCGTACCGTCGCACCGTCGTGCCGTCGCAGATTCGCACCGTCGTAGAGGCGCACCGGCGTCCCGTCGTAGAGGCGTCCCGTCGTAGGGGCGTCGCGTCGTAGAGTCGTAGAGCCGTACCGTTGCAGAGTCGCACCGTCGCAGAGTCGCACCGTCGTACCGTCATAGAGGCGTACCATCGTAGAGGCGCAGAGTCGCACCGTTGCGCCGTCGCAGCGTCGTACCGTCGTAGAGTCGCACCTTCGCAGAGTCGCACCGTCGCAGGGTCGCACCATCATAGAGGTGCGCCGTCACGCTGTCGCAGACTTGCACCGTCACAGAGTCGCACCGTCACAGAGTCGCACCCTCGCAGAGTCGCACCGTCGCAGCATCGCACCATCGCAGAGTCGCGACGGCGCGACGGTGCGACTCTGCGCCTCTACGATGGTACGCCCCTACGACGGACGCCTCTGCGACGGTGCGCCTCGGCGACGGTGTGAAGGTACGACTCTGCGACGGTGCGACGGTGTGACTCTGCGACGGTGTGACTCTGCAACGGTGCGACCCTCTGACGGTGCAAGTCTGCGACAGCGTGACGGCGCACCTCGGTGTGAAGATACAACGGTGCAACAGTTCGACGGTACGACTCTGCGACGGTGCAACGGTGTGACTCTGCGCCTCTACGATGTTACGCCTCTATGACGGTGCGTCTCTGCGATAGTACTACGGTGCGACTCTGCGATGGTGCGATGCTGCGACTCTGCGACGGTGCGACGCTGCCACTCTGCGACGGTGCGACTCTGTGAGGGTGCGACTCTGCGACCCTGCGACGGTGCGACTCTGTGCCTCTACGATGGTACGCCCCTACGACGGTACGCCTCTGTGACGGTGCGCCTCGGCGACGGTGTGAAGGTACGACTCTGCGACAGTGCGACGGTGTGACCCTGCGACGGTGCGACTCTGCGCCTCTACGATGTTACGCCTCTATGACGGTGCGTCTCTGCGATAGTACTACGGTGCGACGGTGCGACTCTGCGATGGTGCGATGCTGCGATGCTGCGATGGTGCGACTCTGCGACGGTGCGGCGGTGTGACTCTGCGACGCTGCGACGGTGCGACTCTGCGACGGTGCGACTCTGCGAGGGTGCGACGCTGCGACCCTGCGACGGTGCGACTCTGCGACTGTGCGGTGGTGCGATGCTGCGACTCTGCGACGGTGCGATGCTGCGACTCTGCGACGGTGCGACTCTGCGACGGTGCAAATCTGCGACAGCCCTACGGCGCACCTCTATGATGGTGCGACTCTGCGACGGTGCGACTCTGCAATGGTACGACTCTGCGACGGTACGATGGTGCGACTCTGTGACGGTGCGACTCTACGACGGTACGACGCTGCGACGGCGCGACGGTGCGACTCTGCGCCTCTACGATGGTACGCCCCTACGACGGTACGCCTCTGCGACGGTGCGACTGTACAACGGTGCGATGGTGCGCCTCTGCGACGGTGTGAAGATACGACTCTGCGACGGTGCAACAGTTCGACAGTACGACTCTGCGACGGTGCGACGGTGTGACTCTGCGACGGTGCGACTGCGCCTCTACGATGTTACGCCTCTATGACGGTGCGTCTCTGCGATAGTACTACGGTGCGACGGTGCGACTCTGCGATGGTGCGATGCTGCGACGGTGCGACGGTGCGACTCTGCGACGGTGCGACGCTGCGACTCTGCGAGGGTGCGACGGTGCGACTCTGCGAGGGTGCGACGGTGCGACTCTGCGACGGTGCGACGCTGCGACTCTGCGATGGTGCGACTCTGCGAGAATGCGACAGTGCTATGGTGCGACTCTGTGACTCTGCTACGGTGCAACTCTGCGACGGTGCGACTCTGCGACTCTGCGATGGTGCGACTCTGCGACGGCGCGACTCTGCGACCCTGCGACTCTGCAATGGTGCGACTCTGTGACTCTGCGACAGTGCAACTCTGCGACGGTGCCACTCTGCAACGGTGCGACTCTGTGATGGTGCAAGTCAGCGACAGCGTGACGGCGCACCTCTATGATGGTGCGACTCTGCGACGGTACGACTCTGCGACGGTACGATGGTGCGACTCTGCGACGGTGCGACTCTACGACGGTACGACGCTGCGACGGCGCGACGGTGCGACTCTGCGCCTCTACGATGGTACGCCCCTACGACGGTACGCCTCTGCGACGGTGCGCCTCAGCGACGGTGTGAAGGTACGACTCTGCGACGGTGCGACGGTACGACTCTGCGACGGTGCGACTCTGCGCCTCTACGATGTTACGCCTCTATGACGGTGCATCTCTGCAATAATCCTACGGTGCGACGGGGCGACTCTGCGATGGTGCGATGCTGTGACGCTGCGACGGTGCGACTCTGCGACGGTGTGACTCTGTGAGGGTGCGACTCTGCGACCCTGCGACTCTGCGACGGTGCGACTCTGTGACGGTGCAACTCTGCGACAGCGCTACGGCGCACCTCTATGATGGTGCGACTCTGCGACGATACGATGGTGCGACTCTGCGACAGTACGACTCTGCGACGGGGCCACGGTGTGACGGGACGACTCTGCGACGGGGCGACGGGGCGACTCTGCGACGGCGCGTCTCTGCGACGGCGCTACTCTGCGACGGTGCGAAGGTGCGACCCTGCGACCCTGCAACCCTGCGACGGTGCAACCCTGCGATGGGATGCCCCTACAACGGGACCCCTCTACGATGGGACGCCTCTACGACTCTGCAACGGTACGACTCTGCAACGGTACGACTCTGCGACAGTACGACGGTGCGACGCTGCGACGGTGCGACTCTGCGACGCTGCGACGCTGCGACGCTGCGACTCTGCGACGGTGCGGCTCTGCGACGGTGCGACGGGACGCCTCTATGACGGCGCGACCCTGCAACGGTGTGACGGTGCGACGCTGTGACGGTGCGACGCTGTGCCTCTACGATGGTACGCCTCTACGACGGTACGATGGTGCGAGACTGCGACCGTGCGACTGTGCAACGGTGCGACGGTACGGCTCTGCGACTCTGCGATGGTGCGACGCTGCAACGGTGCGACGCTGCGACAGTGCGACGCTGTGACGGTGCGACGGCGCGACTCTGCGACGGCGCAACTCTGCAACGGCGCGACGGCACGACCCTGCGACGGTGCGACGGTGTGACTCTGCGTGGTGCGACTCTGCGACGGTGTGACGGTGCGATATTACTACGGTGCGACGCTGCTACTCTGCGACAGTGCGACTCTGCGACGGTGCGACGGTGCGACTCTGCGCCTGTACGACGGTACGCCTCTACGACGGTACGACGGTGCGACTCTGCGACGGTGCGACTCTGCGAACCTGCGTCCCTGCGACCCTGCCACCCTGCGACAGTACGGCTCTGCGACGGTACGGCTGTACGACTCTACGACGCGACGCCCCTACGACGGGACGCCTCTACGACGGGACGCCGGTACGACTCTACGACGGTGCGACTCTGCGACGGCGCGACGGTGCGACTCTGCGCCTCTACGATGGTATGCCCCTGCGACGGTACGCCTCTGCGACGGTGCGCCTCGGCGACGGTGTGAAGGTACGACTCTGTGACAGTGCGACAGTGCGACTCTGCGACGGTGCGACTGTGCAACGGTGTGACGGTGCGCCTCTGCGATGGTGTGAAGATACGACTCTGCGACGGTGCAACAGTTCGACGGTACGACTCTGCGACTCTGCGACGGTGTGACTCTGCGACGGTGCGACTCTGCGCCCCTACGATGTTACGCCTCTATGACGGTGCGTCTCAGCGATAGTACTACGGTGCGACGGTGCGACTCTGCGACGGTGCGACTCTGCGACGGTGCGACTCTGCGAGGGTGCGATGCTGCGACGCTGCGCCGGTGCGACTCTGCGATGGTGCGACGGTTCGACTCTGCGACGGCGCGACTCTGCGCGTCTACGATGTTACGCCTCTACGACGGTGCGACTCTGCCATAGTACTACGCTGCGACGCTGCGACGCTGTGACGCTGCGACGGCACGAGTCTGCGACGGCGTGACTCTGCGAAGGCGCGACTCTACGATGGCGCGACGGTGCGACTGCGCGACTCTGCGCGTCTACGACGGCACGCCTCTACGACGGCACGACGGTGCGACTCTGCGACGGCGCGACGGTACGACTCTACGATGGCACGCCTCTACGACGGTACGCCTCTACGACGGTGCGACGGTGCGACGGGACGCCTCTACGATGGGACGCCTCTACGACTCTGCGACGGTACAACTCTGCGACAGTGCGACTCTGCGACGGTACGCCTCTACGATGGGACGCCTCTACGACGGTACAACTCTACGACTCTGCGTCGGTACACCGCACCGAGTCGCACCGTCGTAGAGTCGTACCGGCGTCCCGTCGTAGAGGCGTCCCATCGTAGGGGCGTCGCGTCGTAGAGTCGTACAGCCGTACCGTCGCAGAGCCGTACTGTCGCAGGGTGGCAGAGTCGCAGGGCCGCAGGGTCGCAGAGTCGCACCGTCGCAGACTCGCACCGTCGCAGACTCGCACCGTCGTACCGTCGTAGAGGCGTACCGTCGTAGAGGCGCAGAGTCGCACCGTCGCAGAGTCGCACTGTCGCAGAGTAGCAGCGTCGCACCGTAGTACTATCGCACCATCGCACCGTCGCACCGTCGCACCGCGCAGAGTCACACCGTCGCACCGTCGCAGGGTCGTGCCGTCGCGCCGTTGCAGAGTTGCGCCGTCGCAGATTCGCGCCGTCGCACCGTCGCAGCGTCGCACCGTCGCAGAGTCGCAGAGTCGTACCGTCGCACCGTCGCAGAGTCGCACCGTCGCAGAGTTGCAGAGTCGCGCCGTTGCAGAGTCGCCCCATCGTAGAGGCGCACTGTCGCAGCGTTGCGCCGTCGCAGCATAGCAGCGTCGCAGCGTCGCAGTCGTACCGTCGCAGTCTCGCACGGTCGTACCATTGTAGAGGCCTACCGTCGTAGAGGCGTCCCGTCGTAGAGGCGCAGAGTCGCACTGTCGCAGAGTCGTGCCGTCGCAGCGTCGCAGCGTCGCAGCGTCGCAGCGTAGTACCATGGCAGAGTCGCACTGTCGCAGAGTCGCACCATCATAGAGGTGCGCCGTAGCGCTGTCGCAGAGTTGCACCGTCACAGAGTCGCACCGTCGCGCCGTCGCAGGGTCGCAACATTGTAGGTTCGCACTGTCGCAGGTTCGCACCGTCGCAGAGTTGCAGAGTCACAGAGTCGCTCCGTCGTGCCGTCGTAGAGGCGTGCCGTCGCAGAGGCGCACCGTCGCAGAGCTGCACCGTCACAGAGTCGCAGAGTCGCACCGTCGCAGAGTCGCAGGGTCGCAGAGTCGCACCCTCACAGAGTCACACCGTCGCAGAGTCGCACCGTCGCAGCGTCACAGCATCGCACCATCGCAGAGTCGCACCGTCGCACGGTAGTACTATCGCAGAGACGCACCGTCATAGAGGCGTAACATCGTCGAGGCGCAGAGTCGCACCGTCGCGCCGTCGCAGCGTCGCACCGTCGCAGAGTCGTACCTGCACACCGTCGAAGAGGCGCACCGTCGCACCGTCGCACCGTTGCACAGTCGAACCATTGCACCGTCGCAGAGTCGCACCGTCGTAGCGTCGTATATGCGTACCATCGTAGAGGCGTAGAGTCGCACTGTCGCACCGTCGCAGAGTCGTGCCGTCGTACCGTCGCAGAGTCGCACCATCGTACCGTCGCAGAGGCGTACCGTCGTACCGTCGCAGAGGCGTACCGTCGCCCCATCGCAGAGTTGCAGCATCTCAGAGTCGCACTGTTGCGCCGTCGTACCGTCGCAGAGTCGCGCCGTCGTACCATCGCAGAGTCGCACCATCGTACCGTCGCAGAGGCATACCGTCGTACCGTCGTAGAGGCGTACCGTCGCACCATCGCAGAGTTGCAGCATCTCAGAGTCGCACTGTTGCACCTTCGCCCCGTCGCAGGGTCGTCCCGTCGCAGGGTCGCTCCGTCGCAGAGTTGCACCATCGCAGAGGCACAACGTCGCACCATGGTGGGGTCGCGCCGTGGCAGGGTCGCACCGTCGTAGGGTCGCAGGGTCGCGCCGTTGCAGGGTGGCAGAGTCGCGCCGTTGCGTCGTTGCAGAGTCGTGCCGTTGCAGAGTCGCACCGTCGTAGAGGCGCACCGTCGCAGCGTCGCAGCATCGCACCATCGCAGAGGCTTACCGTCGTAGAGGCGTACCATCGTAGAGGCGCAGAGTCGCAATGTCACACCGTCGCACCATCGCACCAGCGCACCGTCGCAGAGTTGTACCGACGCAGAGTCGTAGAGGCGTACCGTCGTAGAGGCGTGCCATCGTAGAGGCGCAGAGTCGCAATGTCACACTGTCGCATCATCGCAGAGTTGTACCGTCACAGAGTCGCACCGTCGCAGAGTTGTACTGTCGCAGAGTCGTAGAGGCGTCCCGTCGTAGAGGCGTCCCGTCGCACCGTCGCACTGTCGCACCGTCGCACCGTCGTAGAGGCTTGCCATCGTAGAGTCGCAGCGTCGCGCCGTCGCAGCGTCGCCCCATCGCGCCGTCGCAGGGTCGCACCGTCGCAGGGTCGCACCGTCGTAGAGTCGCACTGTCGTAGGGTCACACCGTCGCAGAGTCGCAGCGTCGCGCCGTTGCGTCGTCGCAGAGTCGCGCCGTCGCAGAGTCGCGCCGTCGCAGAGTCGCACCGTCGCAGAGTCGCACCGTCGCAGCGTCGCACTGTCGCACCATCGCAGAGGCTTACCGTCGTAGAGGCGCAGAGTCGCAATGTCACCACCGTCGCACCATCGCACCGTCGCAGGTTCGCACCGTCGCAGGGTCGCACCGACGCAGAGTCGTAGAGGCGTCCTGTCGTAGAGGGGGTCCCGTCGCACCGTCGCACCGTCGTAGACGCGTACCGTCGTAGAGGCGTGCCGTCGTATATGCGTACCATCGTAGAGGCGTACCGTCGTAGAGGCGTATCGTCGTAGAGGCGTACCATCGTAGAGGCGCAGAGTCGCACCATCGCAGGGTCGCACCGTCGCAGGGTCGCACCGTCGCGGGTTTGAACCGTCGCAGAGTTGCAGAGTCTCAGAGTCCACAGAGTCACAGAGTCGCACCGTCGCAGCATCGCACCGTCGCAGCATCGCACCGTCGTGGAGTCGCACCGTCACACCGCGTAGGGTCGTCACCGTTGTAGGTTCGCACCATCGCAGGTTTGCACCTTCGCAGAGTCACAGAGTCGCACCAGTCGCGCCGTCGCAGGGTCGCAGAGTCGCTCCGTCGCACCGTCGCACCGTTGCAGAGTCTCACCGTTGCACCGTCGCAGAGGTCGCACCGTCGTAGCGTCGTATATGCGTACCATCGTAGAGGCGCAGAGTCGCACTGTCGCACCGTCGCGCCGTTGTAGAGTTGTCCCGTCGTCCCGTCGCACCGTCACACCGTCGCAGAGTCGCGCCGTCGTACCGTCGCAGAGTCGCACCATCGTACCGTCGCAGAGGCGTACCGTCGTAGAGGCGTACCGTCGCACCATCGCAGAGTTGCAGCATCTCAGAGTCCGCACTGTTGCACCTTCGCACCGTCGCAGTTGTCGTCCCGTCGCAGGGTCGCTCCGTCGCAGAGTCGCACCATCGCAGAGGCACAACGTCGCGCCATGGTGGGGTCGCGCCGTGGCAGGGTCGCACCGTCGTAGGGTCGCAGGTCGCGCCGTTGCAGGGTGGCAGAGTCGCGCCGTTGCGTCGTTGCAGAGTCGTGCCGTTGCAGAGTC
>WNMK01000060.1:0-98637 GCA_009819775.1 Phoenicopterus ruber ruber | reverse complement strand
CGGTGTGACTCTGTGAGGGTGCGACTCTGCGACCCTGCGACTCTGCGACGGTGCGACTCTGCGACTCTGTGACGGTGCAGCTCTGCGACGGTGCGCCTCTGCGACGGCACGCCTCTACGACGGCACGACGGCACGACGGAGCGACTCTGTGACTCTGCAACTCTGCGACGGTGCGAACCTGCGACAGTGCGAACCTACAATGTTGCGACCCTGCGACGGCGCGACGGTGCGACTCTGTGACGGTGCAACTCTGCGACAGCGCTACGGCGCACCTCTATGATGGTGCGACTCTGCGACAGTGCGACTCTGCCATGGTACTACGCTGCGACGCTGCGACGGCACGACTCTGCGACAGTGCGACTCTGCGCCTCTACGACGGGACGCCTCTACGACGGTAGGCCTCTACAATGGTACGACCGTGCGAGACTGCGACGGTACGACTGCGACGCTGCGACGCTGCTATGCTGCGACGGCGCAACGCTGCGACAGTGCGCCTCTACGATGGGGCGACTCTGCAACGGCGCGACTCTGCGACTCTGCGACGGTGCGACTCTGCGACGGTGCGACGGTACGACTCTGCGACTCTGCGACGGTGCGACGCTGCAACGGTGCGACGCTGCGACGGTGCGACGCTGTGACGGTGCGACGGCGCGACTCTGCGACGGCGCAACTCCGCAACGGCGCGACGGCACGACCCTGCGACGGTGTGACTCTGCGCGGTGCGACTCTGCGACGGTGCGACGGTGCGATAGTACTACGGTGCGACGCTGCTACTCTGCGACAGTGCGACTCTGCGACGGTGCGACTCTGCGCCTCTACGACGGTACGCCTCTACGACGGTACGACGGTGCGAGTCTGCGACGGTGCGAGTCTGCGACGGTGCGAGTCTGCGACCCTGCCACCCTGCGACAGTACGGCTCTGCGACGGTACGGCTGTACGACTCTACGACGCAACGCCCCTACGACGGGACGCCTCTACGACGGGACGCCGGTACGACTCTACGACGGTGCGACTCGGTGCGGTGTACCGACGCAGAGTCGTAGAGTTGTACCGTCGTAGAGGCGTCCCATCGTAGAGGCGTACCGTCGCAGAGTCGCACCGTCGCAGTCGTAGAGGCGTCCCGTCGTAGAGGCGTCCCGTCGCACCGTCGCACCGTCGCACCGTCGTAGAGGCGTACCGTCGTAGAGGCGTGCCATCGTAGAGTCGTACCGTCGCGCCGTCGCAGAGTCGCACCGTCGTGCCGTCGTAGAGGCGTGCCGTCGTAGACGCGCAGAGTCGCGCAGTCGCACCGTCGCGCCATCGTAGAGTCGCGCCTTCGCAGAGTCACGCCGTCGCAGAGTCGTGCCGTCACAGCGTCACAGCGTCGCAGTGTCGCAGCGTAGTACTATGGCAGAGTCGCACCGTCGTAGAGGCGTAACATCGTAGACGCGCAGAGTCGCGCCGTCGCAGAGTCGAACCGTCGCACCATTGCAGAGTCGCACCGTCGCAGAGTCGCACCGTCGCAGAGTCGCACCGTCGCACCCTCGCAGAGTTGCACCGTCGCAGAGTCGCACCGTCGCACCGTAGTACTATCGCTGAGACGCACCGTCATAGAGGCGTAACATCGTAGGGGCGCAGAGTCGCACCGTCGCAGAGTCACACCGTCGCAGAGTCGCACTGTCGCACTGTCGCAGAGTCGTACCTTCACACCGTCGCCGAGGCGCACCGTCGCAGAGGCGTACCGTCGCAGGGGCGTACCATCGTAGAGGCGCAGAGTCGCACCGTCGCGCCGTCGCAAAGTCACACCGTCGTAGAGTCGTACCGGCGTCCCGTCGTAGAGGCGTCCCGTCGTAGGGGCGTCACGTCGTAGGGGCGTACAGCCGTACCGTCGCAGAGCCGTACTGTTGCAGGGTGGCAGGGTCGCAGGGACGCAGGGTCGCAGAGTCGCACCGTCGCAGAGTCGCACCGTCGCAGAGTCGCACCGTCGCAGAGTCGCACCGTCGTACCGTCGTAGAGGCGTACCGTCGTAGAGGCGTACCGTCGTAGAGGCGCAGAGTCGCACCGTCGCACCGTCGCAGCGTCGCACTGTCGCAGAGTAGCAGCGCCGCACCGTAGTACTATCGCACCGTCGCACCGTCGCAGAGTCGCACCGCGCAGAGTCACACCGTCGCACCGTCGCAGGGTCGCACCGTCGCGCCGTCGCCGAGTCGTCCCGTCACCCCGTCGCCCCGTCGCAGAGTCGTACTGTCGCAGAGTCGCACCATCGTATCGTCGCAGAGTCGCACCATCATAGAGGTGCGCCGTAGCGCTGTCGCAGAGTTCCACCGTCACAGAGTCGCACCGTCGCACCGTCGCAGAGTCGCAGGGTCGCAGAGTCGCACCCTCACAGAGTCACACCGTCGCAGAGTCGCACCGTCGCAGCGTCACAGCATCGCACCATCGCAGAGTCGCACCGTCGCACCGTAGGATTATTGCAGAGACGCACCGTCATAGAGGCGTAACATCGTAGAGGCGCAGAGTTGCACCGTCGCAGAGTCGTACAGTCGCACCGTCGCACAGTCGCACCGTCGCAGAGTCGTACCGTCGCACCGTCGTACCTTCACACCGTCGCTGAGGCGCACCGTCGCAGAGGCGTACCGTCGTAGGGGCGTACCGTCGTAGAGGCGCAGAGTCGCACCGTTGCGCCGTCGCAGCGTCGTAGAGTCGCACCGTCGCAGAGTCGCACCATCATAGAGGTGCAGCGTCACGCTGTCGCTGACTTGCACCATCACAGAGTCACACCGTTGAAGAGTGGCACCATCGCAGAGTCGCACCATCGTACCGTCGCAGAGTCGCACCGTCGCAGAGTCGCACCATCATAGAGGTGCGCCGTCACGCTGTCGCTGACTTGCACCATCACAGAGTCGCACCGTTGCAGAGTGGCACCGTCGCAGAGTTGCACTGTCGCAGAGTCACAGAGTCGCACCATTGCAGAGTCGCAGGGTCGCAGAGTCGCGCCGTTGCAGAGTCGCACCATCGCAGAGTCGCAGAGTCGCACCGTCGCAGAGTTGCACCGTAGCAGAGTCACAGAGTCACACCATCGCACTGTCGCATTCTCGCAGAGTCGCACCATCGCAGAGTCGCAGCGTCGCACCGTCGCAGAGTCGCACCGTCGCAGAGTCGCACCGTCGCACCCTCGCAGAGTCGCAGAGTCGCAGCGTCGCACCGTCGCAGAGTCGCACCGTCGCAGAGTCGCACCGTCGCACCGTCGCAGCATCGCACCATCGCAGCATCGCACCATCGCACCGTAGTACTATCGCAGAGACGCACCGTCATAGAGGCGTAACATCGTAGAGGCGCAGAGTCGCACCGTCGCAGAGTCACACCGTCGCACCGTCGCAGAGTCGTACCGTCGAACTGTTGCACCGTCGCAGAGTCGTATCTTCACACCGTAGCAGAGGCGCACCGTCGCACCGTTGCACAGTCGCACCGTCGCAGAGTCGTATCGTCGCACCGTCGCACGGTCGCAAAGTCGTACCTTCACACCGTCGCCGAGGCGCACCGTCGCAGAGGCGTACCGTCGTAGGGGCGTACCATCGTAGAGGCGCAGAGTCGCGCCGTCGCGGCGTCGTACCGTCGCAGAGTCGCACCGTCTCAGAGTCGCACCATCATAGAGGTGCGCCGCAGCGCTGTCGCAGAGTTGCACCGTCGCAGAGTCACAGAGTCGCACCGTCGCAGAGTCGCAGCATCGCACCACCGCACAGTCGCAGAGTCGCACCGTCGCAGGGTCGCAGCGTCGCACCCTCGCAGAGTCGCACCGTCGCAGAGTCGCACTGTCGCAGCGTCGCAGAGTCACACCGTCGCAGAGTCGCAGAGTCGCACCGTCGCAGCGTCGCAGCATCGCACCATCGCAGAGTCGCACCGTCGCACCGTAGTACTATCGCAGAGACGCACCGTCATAGAGGCGTAACATCGTAGAGGCGCAGAGTCGCACCGTCGCAGGGTCACACCGTCGCACTGTCGCAGAGTCGTACCTTCACACCGTCGCCGAGGCGCACCGTCGCAGAGGCGTCCGTCGTAGGGGCGTACCATCGTAGAGGCGCAGAGTCCCACCGTCGCGCCGTCGCGACTCTGCGATGGTGCGATGCTGCGACGGTGCGACGGTGCGACTCTGCGACGGTGCGACTCTGCGACTCTGTGACGGTGCTAATCTGCGACTCTACGATAGGACGCCCCTACGACGGGACTCCTCTAAAACGGGAAGCCGGTACGAATCTACGACGGTACGACGGCGCGACTCTGCGCCTCTACGATGGTACGCCTCTACGATGGTACGACGGCGCGACCCTGCGACGGCGCGACCCCGCGACGGTGCGACCCTACGAATCTACGACGGTACGACGGTGCGACTCTGCGACGGCGCGACTCTGTGCCTCTACGACGGTACGACGGCGCGACCCTGCGACGGTGCAACAGCGTGACGCTCCGCCCCTACGATGGTACGCCTCTACGACGGTTCGACGGTGCGACTCTGCGACAGTGCGACTCTGCGACTCTACGATGGGACGCCCCTACGACGGGACTCCTCTACAACGGGACGCCGGTACGAATCTACGACGGTACGACGGTGCGACTCTGCGACGGCGCGACTCTGCGCCTCTGCGACGGTGCGACCCTGCGACGGTGCGACCCTGCGACGGTGTAAAGGTACGACTCTGCAGCGGTGCGACAGTACGACTCTGCGACGGTGCGACAGTACGACTCTGCGACGCTGTGACGGCGCGACGTTGCGCCTCTACGATGGTGCGACGGTGCGACTCTGCAACGGTGCGACCCTGCGACGGCGCGACCCTGCGCCCCTACGATGGTACGCCTCTACGACGGTTTGACGGTGCGACTCTGCGACTCTACGATAGGACGCCCCTACGACGGGACTCCTCTACAACGGGACGCCGGTACGAATCTACGACGGTACGACGGCGCGACCCTGCGACGGCGCGACCCTACGAATCTACGACGGTACGACGGTGCGACTCTGCGACGGCACAACTCTGCGCCTCTACGATGTTACGCCTCTACAATGGCGCGACACTGCAACGGCGCGACGCTGCGCCTCTGCGACGGTGCGCCTCTGCGCCTCGACTATGGTACACCTCGGCGACGGTGCGCCGGTACGACTCTGCAACGGTGCGACCCTGCGACGGTGCGATGGCGCGACGCTGCGCCCCTACGATGGTACGCCTCTACGACGGTTCGACGGTGCGACTCTGCGACAGTGCGACTCTGCGACTCTACGATGGGACGCCCCTACGACGGGACTCCTCTACAACGGGACGCCGGTACGAATCTACGACGGTACGACGGTGCGACTCTGCGACGGCGCGACTCTGCGCCTCTACGACGGTGCGGCCCTGCGACGGTGCGGCCCTGCGACGGTGTAAAGGTACGACTCTGCGACGGTGCGACAGTACGACTCTGCGATGGTGCGATGGTGCGACGGTGCGACTCTGCGCCTCTACGATGTTACGCCTCTACGACGGCGCGACGCTGTGACGGCGCGACGTTGCGCCTCTACGACGGTACGACGGTGCGACTCTACGACGGCGCGACTGCGCGCCTCTACGATGGTACGCCTCTACGACGGTACGACGGCGCGACGCTGCGCTGGTGCACCGGTGCCACGCTGCGACAGTGCCACGCTGCGACAGTGCCACGCTGCGCCTCTACGATGGTACACCTCGGCGACGGTGCGCCGGTACGACTCTGCAACGGTGCGACCCTGCGACGGCGCGACGCTGCGCCCCTACGATGGTACGCCTCTACGACGGTTCGACGGTGCGACTCTGCGACGGTGCTACTCTGCGACTCTACGATAGGACGCCCCTACGACGGGACTCCTCTACAACGGGACGCCGGTACGAATCTACGACGGTACGACGGCGCGACCCTGCGACGGCGCGACCCTGCGAATCTACGACGGTGCGACTCTGCGACGGCGCGACTCTGCGCCTCTGCGACGGTGCGACGGCGCGACCCTGCGACAGTGCGACTCTGCGACGGCGCGACTCTGCGCCTCTACGATGTTACGCCTCTACAATGGCGCGACGGTGCGCCTCTGCGACGGTGCGCCTCTGCGCCTCTACGATGGTACACCTCGGCGACGGTGCGCCGGTACGACTCTGCAACGGTGCGACCCTGCGACGGTGCGACGGCGCGACGCTGCGCCCCTACGATAGTACGCCTCTACGACGGTTCGACGGTGCGACTCTGCGACAGTGCGACTCTGCGACTCTACGATGGGACGCCCCTACGACGGTACGCCTCTGCGACGGTGCGCCTCGGCGACGGTGTGCAGGTACGACTCTGCGACGGTGCGACGCTGCGACGGCGCGACGGTGCGACTCTGCGCCTCGACGATGTTACGCCTCTATGACGGTGCGTCTCTGCGATAGTACTACGGTGCGACGGTGCGACTCTGCGATGGTGCGATGCTGTGACGCTGCGACGGTGCGACTCTGCGACGGTGTGACTCTGTGAGGGTGCGACTCTGCGACCCTGCGACTCTGCGACGGTGCGACTCTGCGACTCTGTGACGGTGCAGCTCTGCGACGGTGCGCCTCTGCGACGGCACGCCTCTACGACGGCACGACGGCACGACGGAGCGACTCTGTGACTCTGCAACTCTGCGACGGTGCGAACCTGCGACAGTGCGAACCTACAATGTTGCGACCCTGCGACGGCGCGACGGTGCGACTCTGTGACGGTGCAACTCTGCGACAGCGCTACGGCGCACCTCTATGATGGTGCGACTCTGCGACAGTGCGACTCTGCCATGGTACTACGCTGCGACGCTGCGACGCTGCGACGCTGCGACGGCACGACTCTGCGACAGTGCGACTCTGCGCCTCTACGACGGGACGCCTCTACGACGGTAGGCCTCTACAATGGTACGACCGTGTGAGACTGCGACGGTACGACTGCGACACTGCGACGCTGCTATGCTGCGACGGCGCAACGCTGCGACAGTGCGCCTCTACGATGGGGCGACTCTGCGACTCTGCGACGGTGCGACTCTGCGACGGTGCGACTCTGCGACGGTGCGACTCTGCGACTCTACGATAGGACGCCCCTACGACGGGACTCCTCTAAAACGGGAAGCCGGTACGAATCTACGACGGTACGACGGCGCGACTCTGCGCCTCTACGATGGTACGCCTCTACGATGGTACGACGGCGCGACCCTGCGACGGCGCGACCCCGCGACGGTGCGACCCTACGAATCTACGACGGTACGACGGTGCGACTCTGCGACGGCGCGACTCTGTGCCTCTACGACGGTACGACGGCGCGACCCTGCGACGGTGCGACAGCGTGACGCTCCGCCCCTACGATGGTACGCCTCTACGACGGTTCGACGGTGCGACTCTGCGACAGTGCGAATCTGCGACTCTACGATGGGACGCCCCTACGACGGGACTCCTCTACAACGGGACGCCGGTACGACGGCGCGACTCTGCGACGGCGCGACTCTGCGCCTCTGCGACGGTGCGACCCTGCGACGGTGCGACCCTGCGACGGTGTAAAGGTACGACTCTGCGACGGCGCAACGGTACGACTCTGCGATGGCACGCCTCTGCGACGGTACGCCTCTACGACGGTGCGACGGTGCGACTCTGCGACGGTACGCCTCTACGATGGGACGCCTCCACGACGGGACGACGGTACAAATCTGCGATGGTGCGACTCCGCGACGGTGCGACTCCGCGACGGTGCGACTCCGCGACGGTGCGACTCCGCGACGGTGCGACGGGACGCCTCTACGACGGTAGGCCTCTACAATGGTACGACCGTGCGAGGCTGCGACGGTACGACTGCGACGCTGCGACGCTGCTATGCTGCGACGGCGCAACGCTGCGACGGTGCGCCTCTACGATGGTGCGACTCTGCAACGGCGCGACTCTGCAACGACGCAACGGCGCGACTCTGCCATGGTGCGACAGTGCGACGGTGCGACTCTGCGATGGCGCGACCCTGCGACGATGTGACGGTGCGACGCTGCGCCTCTACGACGGTACGCCTCTACAACGGTACGATGGTGCGAGACTGCGACGGTACGACTCTGCGATGGTGCGACGGTGCTATGCTGCGACGGTGCGACGCTGCGACGGTGCGACGGTACAATTCTACGATGGCACGCCTCTACGACAGTACGCCTCTACGATGCTGCGACAGTGCGACTGTACGACGGTGCGACTCTGCGACGGTGCGACTCTGCGACTCTGCGACGGTGCGACTCTGCGACTCTGCGACGGTGCGACCCTGCGACGGTGCGACCCTGCGACGGTGCGACGGTGCGACGGTGCGACGGTGCGACCCTGCGACGGCGCGACCCTGCGACGGCGCGACCCTGCGACGGCGCGACCCTGCGACGGCGCGACCCTGCGACGGTGCGACGGGACGCCTCTACGACTCTGCGACGGTGCAACTCTGCGACGGTGCAACTCTGCGACGGTGCAACTCTGCGACGGTGCAACTCTGCGACGGTGCAACTCTGCGACGGTGCAACTCTGCGACGGTGCAACTCTGCGACGGTGCAACTCTACGACTCTGCGTCGGTACAACTCTGCGACGGTGCGCTGGTGCGACGGTGCGATGGTGCGACGGTGTGACATTGCGACTCTGCGCCTCTATGATGGTACGCCTCTACGACGGTAAGCCTCTGCGATGGTGCGACGGTGCGACTCTGCGACGGTGCGACTCTGCGACGGTGCGACTCTGCGACGACGCAACGGCGCGACTCTGCGACCCTGCAACGGCGCGACCCTGCGACCCTGCAACGGTGCAACCCTGCCACGGCGCGACCCCACCATGGCGCGACGTTGTGCCTCTGCGATGGTGCGACTCTGCGACGGAGCGACCCTGCGACGGGACGACCCTGCGACGGGACGAAGGTGCAACAGTGCGACTCTGAGATGCTGCAACTCTGCGATGGTGCGACGGTACGCCTCTGCGACGGTACGCCTCTGCGACGGTACGCCTCTGCGACGGTACGATGGTGCGACTCTGCGACGGTACGACGGCGCGACTCTGCGACGGTGCGACTCTGCGACGGTGCGCCTCTACGATGGTACGCATATACGACGCTACGACGGTGCGACTCTGCGACGGTGCAACGGTTCGACTCTGCAACGGTGCGACGGTGCGACTCTGCGACCCTGCGACAGCGCGACGGTGCGACTCTGCGCCTCTACGATGGTACGCCCCTACGACGGTACGCCTCTGCGACGGTGCGCCTCGGCGACGGTGTGAAGGTACGACTCTGCGACGGTGCGACTCTGCGACGGTGCGACTCTGCGCCTCTACGATGTTACGCCTCTATGACGGTGCGTCTCTGCGATAGTACTACGGTGCGACGGTGCGACTCTGCGATGCTGCGACGGTGCGACTCTGCGACGGTGCAACTCTGCGACGGTGCGACGGTCCGACTCTGCAAGGGTGCGACTCTGTGACGGTGCGACTCTGTGACGGTGCGACGCTGCGACGGTGCGACGCTGCGACGGTGCGACGCTGCGACTCTGCGCCTCTACGATGGTACGCCTCTATGACGGTACGACGGTGCGACTCTGCGACGGTGCGACTCTGCAACGGTAGGGCTCCACGACTCTACGACGCGACGCCCCTACGACGGGACGCCTCTACGACGGGACGCCGGTGCGACTCTACGACGGTGCGACTCTACGACGGTGCGACTCTACGACGGTGCGATGGTGCGACTCTGCGACGGTGCGACAGTGCGACTCTGCGCCTCTACGATGGTACGCATATACGACGCTACGACGGTGCGACGGTGCAACGGTGCGACTCTGCAACGGTGCGACGGTGCGACGGTGCGACTCTGCAACAGCGCGACGGTGCGACTCTGTGACCCTGCGACGGTGCGAACCTGCGACGGTGCGACCCTGCGACGGTGCGACCCTGCGACGGTGCGACCCTGCGACGGTGCGACCCTGCGACGGTGCGACCCTGCGACGGTGCGACGGTGCCACGCTGCAACGGTGCGATCCTGCGACGGCGCGATGGCGCGACTCTACGATGGTACCTCTCTACGACCGTGCGACTCTGCGATGGTACTACGGTGCGACAGTGCGACTCTGAGACGGTGCGACGCTGTGACGGTGCGACAGTGCAACTCTGCGAAGGTGCGCCTCTGCGACAGTGCGACAGTGGGATGGTACGACTCTGCGACGGTGCGACGGTGCAACTCTGCGACGGCGCGACTCTGCACCTCTACGATGGTACGCCTCTGCGACGGTGCGCATCGGTGACGGTGTGAAGGGGCGACCCTGCGACGGGGCGACCCTGCGACGGGGCGAAGGTGCGACGGGGCGAAGGTGCGACGGGGCGAAGGTGCGACGGGGCGAAGGTGCGACTCTGCGACGGCGCAACGGTACGACTCTGCGATGGCACGCCTCTGCGACGGTACGCCTCTACGACGGTGCGACGGTGCGACTCTGCGACGGTACGCCTCTACGATGGGACGCCTCCACGACGGGACGACGGTACAACTCTGCGATGGTACGACTCCGCGACGCTGCGACGCTGCGACGGCACGACTCTGTGACAGTGCGACTCTGCGCCTCTACGATGGCACGCCTCTACGACGGTGCGACTCTGCGACGGTGCGACGGGACGCCTCTACGACGGGATGCCTCTGCGACTCTGCGACGGTGCGACTCTGCGACGGTGCGACTCTGCGACGGTGCGACTCTGCGACGGTGCGACTCTGCGACGGTGCGACTCTGCGACGGTGCGACTCTGCGACGGTGCGACTCTGCGACGGTGCGACTCTGCGACGGTGCGACTCTGCGACGGTGCGACTCTGCGACTCTGTGATGGTGCAGCTCTGCGACGGTGCGCCTCTGCGAAGGCACGCCTCTACGACGGCACGACGGCACGACGGAGCGACTCTGTGACTCTGCAACTCTGCGACGGTGCGAACCTGCGACAGTGCGAACCTACAATGTTGCGACCCTGCGACGGCGCGACGGTGCGACTCTGTGACGGTGCAACTCTGCGACAGCGCTACGGCGCACCTCTATGATGGTGCGACTCTGCGACAGTGCGACTCTGCCATGGTACGACGCTGCGACGCTGCGACGGCACGACTCTGCGACAGTGCGACTCTGCGCCTCTACGACGGGACGCCTCTACGACGGTAGGCCTCTACAATGGTACGACCGTGCGAGACTGCGACGGTACGACTGCGACGCTGCGACGCTGGTATGCTGCGACGGCGCAACGCTGCGAGAGTGCGCCTCTACGATGGGGCGACTCTGCAACGGCGCGACTCTGCAACTCTGCGACGGTGCGACTCTGCGACGGTGCGACGGTACGACTCTGCGACTCTGCGACGGTGCGACGCTGCGACTCTGCGACGGTGCGACGCTGCGACTCTGCGACGGTGCGACGGTGCCACGCTGCAACGGTGCGATCCTGTGACGGCGCGATGGCGCGACTCTACGATGGTACGTCTCTATGACCGTGCGACTCTGCGACGCTGTGACGGTGCGACAGTGCAACTCTGCGAAGGTGCGAAGGTGCGCCTCTGCGACAGTGCGACAGTGGGATGGTACGACTCTGCGACGGTGCGACGGTGCGACTCTGCGACGGCGCGACTCTGCACCTCTACGATGGTACGCCTCTGCGACGGTGCGCATCGGTGACGGTGTGAAGGTACGACTCTGCGACGGTGCGACGCTGCGACGGTACGACCCTGCGACGGTGCGATCCTGTGACGGGGCGAAGGTGCGACGGGGCGAAGGTGTGATGGTGCGCCTCTGCGACGGTGTGAAGGTACGACTCTGCGACGGCGCAACGGTACGACTCTACGATGGCACGCCTCTGCGACGGTACGCCTCTACGACGGTGCGACGGTGCGACGGTGCGACTCTGCGACGGTACGCCTCTACGATGGGACGCCGGTACAACTCTGCGATGGTACGACTCCGCGACGCTGCGACGGCACGACTCTGTGACACTGCGACTCTGCGCCTCTACGATGGCACGCCTCTACGACGGTGCGACTCTGCGACGGTACAACTCTGCGATGGTGCGACAGTGTGACATTGCGACTCTGCGCCTCTACGATGGCACGCCTCTGCGACGGTACGACTCTACGATGGCACGCCTCTACGACAGTACGCCTCTACGACTCTGCGTCGGTACAACTCTCCGACGGTGCAATGGTGCGACGGTGTGACATTGCGACTCTGCGCCTCTACGATGGTACGCCTCTACGACGGTAAGCCTCTGCGATGGTGCGATGCTGCGACGCTGCGACGGTGCGACTCTGCGACGGTGCGACTCTGCGACGACGCGACTCTGCGACGACGCGACGGCGCGCCTCTACGACTCTGCGTCGGTACAACTCTGCGACGGTGCGCTGGTGCGACGGTGCGATGGTGCGACGGTGCGACATTGCGACTCTGCGCCTCTACGATGGTACGCCTCTACGTTGGTAAGCCTCTGCGATGGTGCGATGCTGCGACGCTGCGACGGTGCGACTCTGCGACGGCGCGACTCTGCGACGGCGCGACTCTGCGACGGCGCGACTCTGCGACCCTGCAACGGCGCGACCCTGCGACCCTACGACGGTGCGACCCTGCCACGGCGCGACCCCACCATGGCGCGACGTTGTGCCTCTGCGATGGTGCGACTCTGCGACGGAGCGACCCTGCGACGGGACGACCCTGCGACGGGGCGAAGGTGCAACAGTGCGACTCTGAGATGCTGCAACTCTGCGATGGTGCGACGGTACGCCTCTACGACGGTACGACGGTACGCGTCTACGACGGTACGACGGCGCGACTCTGCGACGGTACGACGGCGCGACGGGACGACGGGACGACTCTACAACAGCGCGACGGTGCGACTCTGCGACTCTGCGCCTCTACGATGGTACGCATATACGACGCTACGACGGTGCGACTCTGCGACGGTGCGACTCTGCAACGGTGCGACGGTGCGACGGAGCGACTCTGCAACGGTGCGACGGCGCGACGGTGCGACTCTGTGACTCTGCGATGGTGCGAACCTGCGATGGTGCGAACCTACAACGGTGCAACCCTACGACGGTGTGACGGTGCGACTCCACGACGGTGCGATGCTGCGACGGTGCGACTCTGTGACTCTGTGACTCTGAGACTCTGCAACTCTGCGACGGTTCGAACCTGCGACGGTGCGACCCTGCGATGGTGCGACCCTGCGCCTCTACGATGGTACGCCTCTACGACAATACGCCTCTACGACGGCGCGCCTCTACGACGGCGCGCCTCTACGACGGCGCGCCTCTACGACGGCGCGCCGGTGCGACAGTGCGACGGTGCGACAGTGCGACAGTGCGACGGTGCGACAGTGCGACGGTGCGACGGGACCCCTCTACGACAGGACGCCTCTACGACTCTGCGTCGGTGTGACCCTGTGAGGGTGCGACTCTGCGACCCTGCGACTCTGCGACGGTGCAGCTCTGCGACGGTGCAGCTCTGCGACGGTGCAGCTCTGCGACGGTGCAGCTCTGCGACGGTGCAGCTCTGCGACGGTGCAGCTCTGCGACGGCACGACGGCGCGACTGCGCGCCTCCACGATGGTACGCCTCTACGACGGTGCGACGGCACGACGAGCAACTCTGCGACGGCGCCATTCTGCGCCTCTACGACGGTACTCCTCTACGACGGCACGCCTCTACGACGGCACGACGGCGCGAACCTACGACGGCGCGAACCTACGACGGCGCGAACCTACGACGGCGCGAACCTGCGCGTCTACGATGGTGCGACTCCGGGACGGCGCGACTCTGTGCGTCTACGACGGTACGCCCCTACGACGGCGCGACAGCGCGCCTCTGCGATGGCGCGACGGCGTGACTCTGCACCTCTACGATGGTACACCTCTACGACGGTACGCCTCTGTGACGGTACGACGGTGCGACTCTGTGACGGTACGACGGTGCGACGGTATACCTCTACGACGGGGCGACTCTGCGACAAGCAACTCTGCGACCGTGCGACAGCGCAACGGTGCACCTCTACGACGGTGCGACGGCGCGACCCTGCGATGAGCGACTCTGCGACGGTGCGACAGTGCGACGGCGCGATTCTGCGACGGTGCGACGGTACGCCTGTACGATGGTACGCCGCTGCGACGCTGCGACGGCACGACCCTGCGACGGCACGACCCTGCGACTCTGCGACGGCACGCCTCTGCGACCCTGCGACGGCACGACCCTGCAACGGCACGCCTCTGCGACAGTACAACGATGCGACTCTGCGACGGCGCGACCCTGCGACTGCGCGACAGTATACCTCTACGACGGGGCAATGGGGCGACTCTGCGCCTCTACGATGGTATGCCTCTACGACGGTACGACGGCGCAACGGCGCAACTCTGCGACCCTGCCACAGTATGACGGTGCGACGAGCAACTCTGCGACGGCGCGGTTCTGCGCCTCTACGACGGCACGCCTCTACGACGGCGCGATGGCGCAACCCTGAGACGGCGCACCTCTGCGACGGCACGCCTCTACAACGCGACGCCTCTACGACCCTGCGACGGCGCGCCTCTACAACGGTACAACGATGCGACTCTGCGACCCTGCGACGGGACGCCTCTACGACGGGACGCCTCTACGACTCTGCGACGGCGCGACCCTGCGACGGGACGCCTCTACAATGGCGCGAAGGTGCGACGGCGCGACGGGACACCTCTGCGACGCTGCGACGGTGCAACGCTGCGACGGCACGCTGGTGCAACTCTGCGGCGGTGTGACGGTACGATGGCATGCCTCTGCGACTCTGCGATGGCGCGCCTCTGCGACGGCGCGAAGGTACGACGGCGCGACGGGACGCCTCTGCGACCCTGCGACGGCGCGACCCTGCGACCCTGCCACGGTACGACGGTGCGACGGCGCGACCCTGTGACGGTGCGACTCCGCGACGGCACGACGAGCAACTCCACGACGGTGCGACACTGCAACGGCGCGATTCTGCGCCTCTACGACGGTACGCCTCTACGACGGTACGACGGTGCGACTCGGCGATGGCGCAACTCGGCGACGCTGCGACCCTGCGAGGGCACGACGGCGCTACCCTGCGAGGGCATGACCCTGCGACGGGACGCCCCTGCGACGGGACGCCGGCGCGACTCTGCGACGGCGCGACTCTGCGACGGGACGCCTGTACGACTCTGCGACGGCGCGACCCTGCGACTGGGGCGACCCTGCGACTCTATGACGGGACGCCTCTGCGACGGCGCGACCCTGCGACGGGGCGACCCTGCGACGGGGCGCCTCCGCGACTCGACTCTCCCCAAACCTGCGGGGGCAGTCAGGCCCCAAACCTGCGGGGACCCCCAAAGAAGAAACTCTCTTCCATATCCTGAACAACCCAATGCCCTACCTCTCTAGTGCATTCTTGAGAAGCTCTAAAACTCAATACAACATTACTGATCTGAAAAACAAAAAATATTTGTATACGAGCATACTTTCTACTATACTTGCTGTAGAACCATGACTGGTTCCCCAATCTCTTACCTCAAACAGACACCTCTGCTTCTCTAACTTCCAAACTGCATCTGCTCAAATAGCTTAGACAGCTCAAAAGCTGCCCCTGACCGAAAGGAGAGCAGAACACTAACACCAGAGAAGCCCAGGAGCAGAATGAGCTCCCTGACCAGAGGCTGTGGCTCATATCCCTCGAGCCCCACCCACCACCCTTCCCACAATCCCCTGCAAAAGGGGAGGGGCGAACCACCAGCAGTCATAAATGCAGCCGGAGGAGCAGGGGTGAGTTTTCTTCTGTGCCTTAAGTTTCAGGCCTACAAAGCACTCAATGGAGAAGGCAAGCCTTACTGGAAATGATGATGCCAGCTCTTTTACAACAGTTACAACTGCACCTATTACATCAGCAATGTGACCAGGTAGGTAGTTAAAGTTAGTTTTTCTGGGGTGCAGATAGAAAAAGGCAGATGTCCTACTAAGCTACGTAGGAAATTAGTTCGTTAAATGCAATAACAACACTTTTATCAAAAATTTGGAGCTTTAATTTCCGTTAAAAAAACCAGAACGCTATGATGTTACACTTCCCTTCTAGCAAGACCAAGCATGCTACCTAACTTCTACCACAACTACGTTCTGGATGAGACTGAACGACAAAGCAGAATTAGATCTGTTGAGCATCCGGTCTCAAAAATACCTCCGGTTGCCAAGTAAATGATATGCTCTAAAGTCCTGATGATTCAGAGTCACCTTGATGATCTCTCCGACTGACTCCCTTAACAGAACTGGGCGAGTCCCAAAGGACAGAAAGTGCCAAAAACCCATAGAAATACAAGGAATGCATCAGAAATGGTATGAAGCGTCCTAATTAACACCTAAGTAGCTAGAACAAAAATAAATTGCAAAATGCAACAAAAACCACCAGGGTGATGTGTTGATAAAAATAGATGCGGGCTATTGCCTTATCCAAAAAACTCGAGAGGAGATCTGAGCTGACGATAGACATCTTTGGGGTACCAGATACCAACTAAAAATATACTCTAAGATGGAAAACCAAAAGACTGCTTTTGAGCACACAGATGGCTTTGGACAAGGTTCTGACAGAACACGAGGCATCGTCACAGGGATTAGGGAAGTCCTGAAGGGGCCAGAGAGACCAAAGAAGTCTCGAGGATGCAACGAGCTCAAAAGGGAACTGAACAAAGTACAGACGTCCTCAGGGAGCTGGGGACCAAATGGAGGCACGTTGAACGGATGAGAGGACAGAAAGACCGACCGGGGTAACAGATGCGGACTCAGGAAGGGTTCTGAGGGGAAAAGAGGGGTACAAAGCGCTCTGCCGAGCTAAAACGGGGCTCCGAGGCGTAGGGGATGTCTTGTGAGAGCTTGGCAGAGGGAGTGGAGGAGTCCCGAGGGGCCCGAGAGACCAAAGGAGCTTCTGAGATAACAATGAGGAAGTCCGAAGGGGATTTTGACGAAGTGCAGATGTTGTCAGGGGGCCGGGGTCTGAACGAAGGCATCCTAAATGGCAAAGAGTAAGATAAGAGCGCTCTGAAGAGTGCAAAAACTAAAATGCAAAGGGAGCTAAAGTGCCACAAGAGTG
This sequence comes from Phoenicopterus ruber ruber, assembly GCA_009819775.1. Lineage (NCBI taxonomy): Eukaryota > Metazoa > Chordata > Aves > Phoenicopteriformes > Phoenicopteridae > Phoenicopterus > Phoenicopterus ruber. Next base: position 81,525 of record WNMK01000060.1, on the reverse strand, counting down.
CCGTGGAGTACAAGAAAGGACTCGGAAGACATTGCTACAGAGAGTAGAGGAATTATGAGGGAGCAGGGTAAGAAAAGGCTCGGAGACGCAGCGAGGGCCTTGGGGTCTCGGGAGGGCATCTAGGCAAACTAGAGATGACAGAGTGAGAGAGGAACCAAACGGAGATAGCCTTGACGGCAGAGACAAAGATAAAGGAGCGCTGCGTAGCAAAGAAAGAAGGGAGGCTCTGATGGAACGAGAGCGTTCGAGAGAAAGCGCTACAAGGTGCTGTGGAGATCAAGGAAGGTCTCGGGAGGCATTGTGACTGTGAGGACAGGGGTGTCAAGGGGGGCTGATGGACAAAAGAAGGCTTAGGTACGACAGGGAGGGACTCGGGTGATCGTCTGAGCAGAGTAGAGATGGTCTCGAGCGGCTGGGGACTGAACGCAGGAATCCTAGATAGCCTAGAGGAACAAATGAGTGCTCTATGGCTCCAAGATGGCCCCACCTAAAGTGCTACAAGATGGACATGGAGCGCAAGGAAGGTCTCAGGAGGCATCGTGACCAGGAGAAGTGTCCCGAAGGAGCCAGAGAGACAGAAAAAGGCTTGGGGATGTGACGATCAAACCCAGAGGAGATCTGAACCGAGTCAACGTGTCCCCTAGAGGGCTGGGGAACGAATAAAGGCACGGCTAGAGGGAAGAGAGGAGAGAATGGCTGGGCTAGGTCACAGATATGGACTCGGGAAGTCTTCTGAGGGAATGAGAGGGATGTGAGGTCTGCTACAAAGCTAAAAGTGTGCTAAGGGCAACCCCAAAGGCTTCGATGGGCATCATGACACCGCTAGAGGGGTCCTGATGGGGCCAAAGACACCAAAGAAGGCTTGGGGACACAAGGAAGAAGTCTGGAAGGGAGTTGAAGAGAGTACAGATGTCCTTGGGAGGCCGGGGACCAAACGGAGGCACCCTAGATGGCAGACGGGACGATAAGAGCACTCTGAGGCACAAAGAAACCCAAGGGTGGGTTTCTGAGGGAGCGAAAGAGGATCCAAGTCTGCTACGGAGCTAAAACAGGGCTGTGGTACACAAAGAAGGTCTCGGGAGGCACGGTAGCTGGGAGCGGAGGGGTCGCAAAAAACTCGGAGGGATAAGAGACTGAAAGGGAGGTAAAGTGCTACCAAAATGCTGTGGAGCACAAGGAAGGTCTCAGGAAGCATCCTAGATGGTATAGAGAAGAAAAAGAATGCTCTTTTTTGGGAACGGAGATCTTGGGAGAGGTGCGATTGCAACCAAATGAGACCAAAATGAGACGAAAGGAGGGTTTACGGAGCTAAAAGTGTGCCGCGGAGAACGTCTAAGACCTCGGGAGGCCTTGGGACGGTAGCAGAGGGATTCTGAGAGGGACAGACAAAAGAAGGCTCAAGGACATGAGGAAGAAGTCCCGAGGGCATTTGAACAGACTACAGGTATCCTCAGGGGACCCGGGACTGAACGGAGGTATCCTAGCTATAGCATAGAGGACAACGGGAGCATTCTGGAGATGAAAGATGGCGTCAGGAAAGGTTCTTGGGGAGCAAGAAGGGTGCAAAGTGCGCGGCAGAGCCAAAAGAGGGCTGTGGGGCGCAAGGATGGCCTCGGGAGGCACAACGATGGGAGAAGGGTGCCGAGAGCAAAAGAGGGACAGAAGGCGGCTCTGGGACACAATGCAAAACTCGAGAAGGCTTCGCAGCGACACGCAGATGCCCTCAGGGGATGAGCGACCAAACAGAGACATCCCAGATGGCAGCAAATAAGGTAAGAGAGCTCTGGGGCACAGAGAAAGCCGGAGGAAGGTTTCTGTCCGAACAAGAGAGATACAAAGAGGGCTGCAGAACTCCGAGGGTGCCGTGGGGCACGAGGACGGTCTCGGGGGGCGTCGTGATAGGAACGAGAGGGCTCCGGGGGCGGGGGGAACGCAGACGTAGAGACAAACATGGGATTGCTGGCACGATGAGGTACTCGGGAGGGGATCTGAATGGAGTACGGGTGTCCTTGGGGAACTGGGAACCAAATCAGAGGCATTCAACGTGGCAGAGGGGAAGGTAAGAGTGCTCTGGGGCACAATGAAAACCTGACTATGTCTGTGAGTAAGAACCAAAGGGCGGCTGTGGAACGCAAGGACGCTCGTGGGAAGCATTGCGACAGAAATGGAGGGGTGCTGAGGTGGCCAGAGACAGAAGGCGGCTCGAGGGCACAAAGGCGCTTGGGAGGGGATTTGAACAGAGTACAGATGTCGTGAGGGAGAGGCTGACCCGTTGGAGGCAAGCTGGAGATGGAGGAGAGGAGAAAACCACTGCTCTGAGGAAGACGGATGACCTGAGGAGGTGTTCTGACAAACCAAGAGGGGTATTGGTTACACTCCAGAGATAAAAGTGTGCAGAGGAGACCCTCTAAAGCCTCAGGACAAACTGAGGGGGGGGTGTGGGGAAGACACAAAGAAAATTTTCAAAGCAACAGGATATGCGACAAAGAATTAAAAAATAGGAATAGCCAGCTTGATAAAAGTAGACCTAGAAAGAAAATTGAAAAGCAAAAGGGTACAAGGCAGAGGAGAAAAATTCAAAATAGGATCAGAAAACTAGCTATAAGTAGACAGAAAACAATTTGAAAAATAAAGGCATTAAAGGAGGGGAAAAAAACAGGGACAACAAACTAAATAAACGGAGATAGAGAAGGAAAATTGAAAAACTGAGAGTAGGCAACAGACAAGAAAGAGAGAAACATAGGGATGGGAACTAGGTAAAAGCAGATGTAGAAACAATTTAAAAAGCAACAACTTAAGGAAATAAAGGAAAAAAAGTAAAAACCAGGAAGAGCAAACTAAATGAAGACATAGAAAAATTTTAAAAGTGATGGGGTACGGTAGACATAGAACATGTTAAAAGCCATGGGATGAAGTAAATAAAGGAAAAGTTAAGAACTAGGGACAGCAAACTGAAACAGACGTATAAAGTCCATTTAAAAACTAACAGGGTACATGACAGACAAGAAAAGTAAAAAATAGAGATGGGAGCTGGATAAAAGTAGACATAGAAAGAAAATGCCACCAATTGCTTATGACCCATAGCTGGGGTGCAGCATCGCTGCGGGCAGGGAAAGTTGGGACGTGACATTGAATCTGAATTGTGAACCTTAGCACCGTCTGTGCTCAATTCCAACAAAGTAGATCAGCGAACCCGAGTCACTCCTCCCTCTTCTCTGCCACCAATCGCTTATGACCCATAGCTGGGGTGCAGCATCGCTGCGGGCAGAAAGTTGGGCTGTGACACTAAGAAATGCCAAGAAAAAATTTTAAAAAACGGCAAAGGGAATAAAAGTGAGCCTAGAAAGAACATTTAAAAAGCAAGAGGGATTAAGGAAATAAAGGGCAAAAAATAGAAAATACAGACAGCGAACTAAGACGCAGAAAGACTTTAAAAAGCAAGGGCGCTAAAGTAAGAAATAATTAAATGATAGAGAGAAAATCTAAAAAGAGATGGAACAGAAGCAAAAGAAGAAAAAATTTTAAAAAGACAGCAAAGGGGATAAAAGTAGGCGTAGAAAGAACTTCTAAAAAGCAAGGGAGGTTAGGGAAATAAATGGAAAAAATTAAAGCGACGGCAAACTAAAATGGTGACATAGAAAAAAATTTAAAAGCGAGGGCACTAAGGAAAAACAAGAAAAAAAACTTAAAAAATACTGACAGCAAACGAGATAAAAGTAGAAAATTTTAAAAATGACGGAGATGAAGGAAATAAAGGGGAAAAATTGAAAATAGAGACAGCGAACTAAGACATAGAAAGCAAAATCTATAAAGCCAGGGCACTAAGGAAAGAGAAGAACTTTTTTTTTAAATAACAGCAAAATAAAGACAGCAAAACAGGATAAATGTGCAACATTTAGAAAGCGGTGAGGATTAGAGAAAGAAACGAAAAAAAATAAAAAGAACTGACGGCAAACTAAAAGAGAGACGTAGAAAGAAAATTTACAAAGCGGTGGCACTGAGGATAACCAAGAAAAAATAATTGAAAAATAAAGACAGCAAACTAGATAAAAGTAGAAAATTCTAAATGCCAAGGGATTAAGAGAGGCAAGAACTGCAAAATAACAGCAAACTAAAATGCAGACATAGACAGAAAATTTAAAAAGTGACAGCACTAAGGAAAGAGAAGAAATGATTAAAACATGAAGACAGTGAACAGGAAAAAAGGTACACAGAAGATTTTAAAAGCAATGGGGATTAGGGAAATAAAGGAAAAAAATTTAAAAATAGGGACTGCGAATTAAAACAGACATATGGAAAGAAAATTTAAAAAGCGATGGCAGTAATGAAAGAAGAACAATGAACATATCAACACAACGAATGGGCTAAAAGTAGACAGAAAGAACATTTCAAAAGCAACAGCAATTAGGGAAATAAAATTTTAAAAGCAACAGGGTACACGACTGACAAAGAGCAACTAAAAATTGGGATTGGCAGCTTCCTAAAAATAGACATAGAAAGAGAATTTTAAACGCAAGGGAGTAAGGGAGAGGCAGGAAAAAAATAAAAAAGAGGGTCAGCAAACTAACTAAATGAAGACATGGAAACAAAATTTTAAAAGCGATGAAGTGGAGGACAGGATGGAAGAAATAAAACACACAGATGGGGAATTGGAGAAATGTAGACAGAGAGAGAAAATTTAGAAAGCAACAGGGTACCGGCTGAACGGGTGAGAAGTTGAGTATCAGGAGAGGGAGCCAGCCAGCCAGCCTCAGGGAAAGGACACGGGAAGAGCGACAGGGTGCAGAGCAGAGGGAGGCACTGAAAACAGAGACGGGTTGCTGGGTAGAGGGAGACCTAGAAATGCTGTTTGCATAAGCAACGAGGAAGAAGGCAGCCTGGGAAGAATGAAATAATAGCAGGTGGGGAGCTGGAAAGGAAGAGGCATAGAAAGGAAATGTAGAAGGTGACGGGGTAGGGGGCAGTGCCAGCAGAAGAGCAAACAGCTCTGGGGAGCCAGACAAGGCTGAGAGGAAGACAGAGGTAGGGACAGGCAAGGAGGCAGGCAGAGATCTGGAGAAGCACAGCAGGGATGGGCCCAGACACAAGCAAGGGGATGTGCGACTCACCACACCTCTTGGCGCTGGCAGGAGACCTTCACTGCCCCGAGGCTTCTCCCTCTGCCTCTACCCCTTCCTCCGCCACAGTGCCGGCTGTGTGACGCTCGCCCACCTAGGAGCAGGCGGCGGGTGCCTCAAAGCTCCTGTCCCACGAGGCTTCCCAGATGTATGGTGGCTCACACCTGCAGCCAACAGAGGCACTGAGCTCCTGGTGGTGCGCTCTGTCAGGGATGGCTGGGGGGGGGATCCTTCTTCTCTGTGGGGTCCGGCTGTTCCTTGCTGGAGGCGGCTGCCTGGGGAAGCCCCTTTGTTTCACTCCTCAGCCAGCTCCCCCAGGCAGGCATGCCCAGGCAGAGCCATCTCCAGCCAGAGCCCCTTGGCACAGCAGGGCCAGCCCCATCATTAGCCTCACCAGCTGCACCTGGGGCTGCCCCAGCCCATCTCCACCTGCAGCCTTTTTAAAACCTTGTCCCAGCCCCATCCTCACCTCACAGGTCCCACCTGGGCTGCCCCAGCCCACAGCTGGAGCCCATTGGGAACAGAAGGCCATCAGCCCAGCCCTGCAGCACATCACCCCCTCCCCTGGACTCAACCCCAGCTGCTTGCCTTGAGCCCAGCAGCTGGAAACACATCCAGGAGTGCAAAGGTGGCAGTGAAGGTTTGTTCACAGAATCGCAGAATGCGTGAGGTTGGAAGGCACCTCTGGAGGACATCTAGTCCAACCCCCCTGCTCGAGCAGGGTCACCTAGAGCAGGTTGCACAGGATCATGTCCAGGCAGGTGTTCCTTCTTGCACATCAGAAATCCTGTCAGTGAGTTAGCTACAAGGCTCAGTGCCCAAAGGCAGTAGGATAGAGGGAAAAGAGGGAAGAGGCAAGCAGGAGGGAGGACAGAGGGAGGTAGAGAAGAGGTGAGGAATAGGAAGCCAGAAAATGGGATACTGGGAACAAAAGAGGGATGGGGAGCTGCACAAGGGTGTCGAGAGAGAGAAATAGTGGAGCGTGCAGCGAGGAGGAGGAGGAGGAGTGGAGCACGAGAACCACAGGAAGGGAGAGATGGAGCAATAAATAAGAGGGGGAGGGAGCAGGGGAGAGAGATGGAAGGGACCAAGCAGGACAACAGGAAGAGCAGAGAGAATGAGGCACACAGACAGGGGAGGGGGGGCGGGATGGACAGCTTTCACAATAACAGGGAACTGGCTAGAGGGAGACAGGAAACTCCAAAAGAGGAAGAAAGCAGAAAGAATTTTAAAAACAACGTACAGGAAGCCAGATAAAGGCACTCCTAGAGAAATTGAAAAGCGACAAATACAGGAAAGAATTAAAAATTAGAGAACATAAGAGAGAGAGAGCGCGAGAACTAGAAAGGGAACAGGACAGAGAGGCAGGTAATTTAAAAATTGTTCAAGTGAGCTGTGTAGAGGGAGATTCGGAAGCAAAAATAAAAAGCGATGGGCTACAGGAGGCCCAGGCAAGAAAAAAATGGGATGGGGAACTAGATAAACGGAGACATAGAAATAAAATTGTAAAAGCAACATGGTACCCAACAGGAAAGAATGAAAAACAAGGGCAAGGGAACTAGATAAATGGAGACCTAAAAAGAAAATTTAAAAAGCGACAGGCTAAGGAAAACGGAAGAAAATTTTTAAAAGGGAGAGCAAAGTGGAGAAAAGACGAGGGAGAAAGAAAAATTCAAAAGTGACAGGGTACATAACAGACAGGAAAGAATTAAAAAATAGGGATAGGGAGCTTGATAAAAGTAGCCGTAGAAGGAAAGTTGAAAATGCAGAGACGTGCAGGACAGTCAGCAGAGAAGTAAAAACAGAGACAGCAAATTCAGTTGCCAGTACCTATAGAAACAAAATTTTAAAAGCCAAGGGATTAAGAGAGGACAAAGTTAAACAACAGAGACAGCAATCCAAATAAACAAAGACGTACGAAGAAAACTTAGGAAGTGAAGTGCAGGCTGCGGGACAGACAGGAAAGAGTTAACAAATTAAAAAATGGCATAGAAAAACTGAAAAGCCCCATCTATTAGGAAAGACGAGGAAAACCTAAAAAATAAGGAAAGAGTGACAGAGACATACAAAGTAAATTGAAAAAGGAACTGCCTACACAACAGACCGAAAGCTCTTAAGAAATAACGATGGGGAGCTTGATCAAAGTAGACAGAGAAAAAAAATTTCTAAAGCAACTGGGTGGAGGACAAAGAAGGAAAAATTAAAAAACAGAGAGAGCAAACCAGATAAAAGTAGACATACAAACCCAAATTTTTAAAGCCACAGGACTAAGAGAGGAAAAAATTTAAAATAGCGATGGCGAGCTAAAACGAAGATGTAGAAAGAAAATTTAAAAAGCGAGGACTCTAAGGAAAAACAATAAATAACTAAAAATAAAGACCAAGAAGGGAAAAAAAGTAGGCATAGAAAGACCATTTGAAAAGCGCTAGGCATTAGGGAAATCAAGGAACAAATTACGAAATAGGGGCAGCGAACTGAAACGGAGACGTAGAAAGAAAATTTTAAAAGCGACGGCACTGAGGCAAGACAAGAAATGATGAAAAGAAAAGACAGCAAAATACAAACAGCAAACGGGATAAGAGTAGACGCAATGTTAAAAAGCAACGGTGATGAAGGAAATAAGGAAAAACGTTACAAACAGTGGTGGCGAACTAAAACAGAGATGTAGAAAGAAAATCTAAAAAGCGACGGCAAAGAAGCAAGAGAAGAAATAACTTTTAAAAAGACAGCGAAGGGAAAAAAAGTAGGCATAGAAAGAACTTTTCAAAAGCAAGGGCGATTAGGGAAACAAAGGGCAAAAATAAAAAATAGGGACCGCGAACTAAAAGGGAGACATAGAAGGAAAGTTTTAAAAGTGAGGGCACTCAGGATAAGAGAGAAAATAATTCTAAAAAAATTACATCAAAGGTAAAAAAGGTAGGGGTAGAAAGACCATTTTAAAGCAAGAAGCATTAGGGAAATAAGGGAAAAAATGATGAAATAAAGACAGCAAACGAAAACAGATGTAGAAAGAACATTTAAAAAAGCAACGTCACTAAGGAAAGACAAGAAAGAATTAAAAAATAAAGACAACGAACAGGATAAAAGTAGACAAAGTTTTAAAAGCAATGTTGATTAAGGAAATAAGGAAAAATTTAAAAATAGCGATGGCAAACTAAAATGGAGACGTAGAAAGAAAATGTAAAAAGCGAGGGCCCTAAAGAAAGAGAAGAAATAATTAAAAATAAAGACATTGAAGGGAAGAAAAGTAGGATAGAAAATACATTTAAAAAGCAATGGGAATTAGGGAAATAAGGGGGAAAAAATGAAATAGGGACAGCAAACTAAAACAGATGTAGAAAGAAAAAAAGCGATGACATTAAGGAAAGACAAGAAAGAATTCAAAAATAAAGGTAGGCAAATAAAGACACCGAACGGGATAAAAGTCAACCGAAAATTTTAAAAGCAACTGTGATTAAGGAAATGAAGAAATAATAAAGACTGAATACGTTAAAGTAAACATAGAAAGAAAATGTGAAAAGCAACAGGGTACACAGTCGCCAGGAAAGAATTAAAATACAGCAATACGCAGCTTGGTAAAAGCAGACATAGAAGGACTATTTTAAAAATGATTGGGTGCAGAACAGACAGAAAAAACATTTAAAATAATGACAGTGAACTAAAACAGAGAAACAGAAAGACAATTTAGAAGTAACAGGACACAGGACAGAGAGGAAAAAAAAAAAGACAGCGAACTGGATAAAAGTAGACACAGAAAGAAAATTTGTGAAGCTACGGGATACATGACAGACAGGAAATAATTTAAACACAGCAATAGGCAGCTTCATAAGAGTAAATACAGCATCATGGTTTAACCCCAGCTGGCAACTAAGCACCATACAGCTGCTCGCTTGCTCCCCCCCAGTTGGATGGGGGGAGAATTGGAAGGGTAAATGTGAGAAAGAAACTTGTGGGTTGATGTAAAAACAGTTTAATAATGAAAAAGAATGTTTAAAAAAAAAAAAAGTAAGGAGCGAGGGGAAAAAAAAACACACCACAACAAAGAGAGAGGAGAGGAAAATAAAATCCAAGAAAAACAAGCAACGCAAATGAAAACAATTGCTCGCCACCAACCAACCAATGCCCAGCCAGTCCCAAGCAGCGCCCGCACCCCCCCTCCCCCAACCTCCACCCCAGTTTTATGGCTGAGCATGACATGAAATGGTCTGGAATAGCCCTTTGGTCAGTTGGGGTCAGCGTCCTGGCTGTGTCCCCTCCCAACTCCTTGTGCACCCCATCGCAGACCGAGTGGTGCACTTCACTCATTGTTAATCAGTGGTCAGGGAGACCCTCCCATTGAGTCATGAGGTTCGGAAAGGACCCCCTTGCTTTCTAAACTCCTTCTCAGAGAGGAGTCTAGGTGCGGCTGGATCCAATCCTAGTCCCAGACTTGGTCACCGGTTTATGTCTAAAAGGAGTAGATCATGTCCTGGGAGACTTGCTTTGAGATAAGCGATGTTCGGGATACCCTTGGGCTAAATTAAGGTGACTTAACACCAAACAATCAATAGAAAAGTTTTATTGATGGCAGAAACTATGTAAACCTTGAATCATATAAAGGGATAAGCTATTTAAACCTGGAATCGTAGAAAGGGCTGTAACAGCTTGTAACATACGGAAAAAAAGAGAGAGACAACAGAAAGATAAAGGTAAAGGAAAGATCACCACCCTGGGTTCCAGCAATGTCACTGGTCCGGTTCCATCGGACAGTGGGCGCGCACACCCAGCCCCTCTGAGTTGCGCTATTTATAGACTAGTCCCACGGCATCTGCTAATTATTTCGCATGCGTAGCCTGTTGTTCTTGAACCTTCTCGAAAGGGGTTGGGGGGGTTTAGGGATTTTTGTTGCCCCGCCCCGTCAGGGATGCAGGGGCGATGCTGTCTCAAGCTGGTTTGTTTTTGAAGCAATTACTCAAGATAAAGCCCAGAAAAGCGCTATCCTGCCTCCGCAAGATGCTCCCTTCCAGCTACACCTTATCTCATTAGTGCGATAACATCCTTCACACCAGGTCCTCCTTTGCCCAGTGTTTGAGTCAGTAACTCTTTCAGCTTCTCAGTTTCTTCCACCACCCTGTGGCTCAAACAGTCAGTCGAATCTTGTTCCTGTAGAGTTCATCTTCTTCTAGGGTAGTGATCCGTACCTAGTGAACGGCGGGGGGGGGGGGAGGGGAGAGAGAGAAGAAAGGAAAGGAAAGGAAAAAGGACGCTGAAGAGAGGAAATGGTTAATCATATACCACACTATTGCTAAGCCAATCATCAAAAATAAAAATCCCCATGCCAGTATTAGTCCCGTATTCAGCAGCCCCTTTCCCCATCCAGTGAGTCCCAATGAACTCAGGAGAGATTTGAGGCAAGGAGTTGGGCTCCATTTGCTGCCTTCAGCTGCATAGCATAGAATAGTTCTCCAGATTGGTCAGCAATTGCCTTCATTTTAGTGTGAGCTTCTTCAATCAAGGTAGCGGCCTTAGGGATTGTAACACAGCATTCTTCTTCAGTATGATTTAACACACCACAAACTCCACGCTCCTTTAAGAGCAACATACCTAAGGCTAACCTATTTTGTAATGTCCTTTTAGATCTAAGACAAATTGGTGTCTTTTAAGGGTTACATACGGGGTAAATATATACCATCCTCCTTTGCTGTCCCGTTACAACGTGGATCCGAGTTTTTAAATCCCATAGAGAGATACCCCCATCACGTGCACATATCTCCAGTGAGAAGTCCAAGTTCCGTGAGGTAGCATGTCTCTGGGGGATCCCCAGGGCCATGGGTACAGTTGATAACCCTCGTGTTCAATTTCGTTTAACTTGGTGTCCTGGTTGCGGCTGGGATAGGGTTAATTTTCATCGGAAGCTGGCCGGGGTCCATTCTATACCATGTGACCGTCACGCTCACTATTTAGAGGGGGGTTGACTGGAGGGGCGGGGATCGCTGCTCGGGAGCGGGCTGGGCGTGGGGCTCCGGGGGGGGGGGGGGGGGGGGGGGGGGGGAGCGAGCTGTCCGGAAAGCACCGCTAAGTACACGCTGTTGTTGTTATTGTTGGGGTTTCTCGTTTGTTTGTTCTCTCTCCCTTTGTTGTTCGGTTAAACTGTTGTTGTTAACCCACGAGTTTTTGCTTTTCTTCGTCCCAATTCTCTCCCTGTCCCACCGGGAGGGGGCGGTGAGCAAGCGACCGTGTGGCTCAGCCTCTGGCTGGGGCTAAACCACGACAGTCCCTTTTTGGCGTCCAACGTGGGGCACAACAGCAGCACTTTTGTATTAAGTGTGCTCTAACTGTAGTAGTTACTAAGTGACAAGCTCCTGCATGGATCAAAACAGTTTGCTGGCTGCACTGTTTATCTCTTCACTTTTGGCAACATGTTAATGCGAATGCGGTTTGTCCTGGCACTGACGGTCTCAATGTCCTGGGGGAGCTATCTGGTGGAGAGGATGAGGGAATACATCATCTCCCTCTCCCTACCCAGGATTAATGTGGACAGGTTTATTACACAGGCTCCTGAGGTCCTTACTCACCCTTGTGTGAACTGCTTAGGACTACTTACTAATATTGTTGGCATATTATGGGGTTTGTGGAATCTGGTCTCGTCCTGGTGGAAGAGAAGACAACTTTTGGGTGAGGCTATATTGAAGCGTGACCTGAGGCAGCCGGTCCCAGGGTGGCAGGGTGTGTGGAAGGACTTGGGCAGGTTCCTAGGGCGGTTAACACCTCCCATAGCCTGGGACTTTACTCCTGAACAGGTGAGCAACCCTGGCAAACTGACACGCCACCTGATGGAAGGGTGCCTTGCCTATCCCAATGAGAACCACCAGCTTCTAGCATTGTACTGGGGCCTGGCTTGTGCCTATCGAGCCGCAGTTCAGCATTCCCAGAGGACTCCGGTTGAGGCAGGGACCCAAACTGCACCTGAGGACATCATGGTTGAGATAGGGACCCAAACACCACCACCAACTACAGTAATTGCCCCAGTAGTTAAAAAGAAACAATGGACAAGGAGGACAACGGGTCCATATCCTCGATTAGTAAGGGAAAAGGAAGAAGAGGAAGGGTCGGATCACGAAGCCAGTCCTTCGACAAGGACATCGGAGGAAGGAGAGAGAGAATTCCGACAGGAAGCAGAAACTACCCGGTCCCTGACCTCAGCAGAACTTCGAGACATGCGGAAAGATTACAGCCGCCAGCCAGGTGAGCGGATTGCTGCCTGGCTGCTCCGATGCTGGGATAGCGGGGCCGACAGTCAGCACTTGGAAGGCAAGGAAGCCCAACAGCTGGGATCCCTTGCTAGGAACCGGGGAATTGAGAGAGGAATTGGAAGAGAGGCAGCAATTTGCAGTCTCTGGAGACGGCTCCTCTCAAGTGTAAGGGCAAGGTATCCATTCAAGGAAGATCTTGTGAACTCCCCAGGGAAGTGGACCACTGCAGATGAAGGCATCCAGTACCTGAGAGAATTAGCGGTACTGGAAGTCATCTACAGGGATCTAGACAATGATGAGGTCTCCAAAGATCCAGATGATGTCCTGTGCACACGGGCTATGTGGAGAAAGGTGATTCAGAGCGCCCCACCGTCATATTCTAACAGCCTGGCAGCGATGTATTGCCCGGATATTGATACGCCAACTGTGGAGAGAGTGTCATCTTGGCTCCAAAACTTTGAAGAAAATCTCTGTACCGCCTCATCCCTATGGGCCAGTGCCTTGGCTATCAGGAGTGCCCCAAGAAATCCGTCCTCTCCTGCCTCGGTTGGAGGGAAAGGGAGCCCCAGACGCACGCCGCGTGGAGCACTCTGGTTCTTCCTGTGTGACCAGGGGGAGGACATGAGGAAGTGGGACGGTGAACCCACCTTTAAGCTGGAAGCCCGTGTACGTGAACTGAGAGGGAAGACAGCTGTTAAGAAGGGGCCACCCAGGAAGTCTGTCAGCAGAGTTGCTGTAGAGATGCACGAAGGCAATCAGCGATTTCCCAAACAGAGAAGAACTGAAATCACCTCCCTTGATCCTGAGGAGGGGCCTTCTGGTCTGGCGCTGCAAGGCTCAGACAGGGAATACTCTGATGAGGAACAGGAATAGAGGGTCCCTGCCTTCGGCCAGGAGGAGGAAAGGGATGACCGGGTATACTGGACTGTGTGGGTTCGATGGCCTGGCACATCAAACCCACAGAAGTATAGGGCTTTAGTAGACACCGGTGCACAGTGTAGTCTGATGCCATCAGAACATAGGGGCACGAAACCCATCTGGATCTCGGGAGTGACTGGGGGATGCCAAGAATTGTCAGTATTGGAGGCTGAGGTGAGCTTAACAGGGGACAAGTGGGAAAAGCACCCCATTGTGACTGGCCCAGAGGCCCCTTCTATCCTTGGCATAGACTACCTCAGGAGAGGGTACTTCAAGGACCCAAAGTGAATGCAGAGAAGACCAAACAGCTATCTACCCTGCCTGGCCTCTCAGAAGATCCCTTCATTGTGGGATTGCTGCGAGCTGAAGAACAGAAGGTACCAATTGCTACCAGGACGGTGCACCGGCGGCAATATCGCACCAACAGAGACTCCCTGGCTCCCATCCGTGAGCTGATTCATCAACTGGAGAGCCAAGGAGTCATCAGTAAGACGCATTCACCTTTTAATAGTCCTATATGGCCAGTACGGAAATCTAATGGGGAATGGAGACTAACAGTGGACTATCATGGCCTGAATGAAGTCACGCCACCACTGAGTGCTGCCGTGCCGGACATGCTAGAACTTCAATATTAACTGGAGTCCAAGTCAGCCAAGTGGTATGCCACCATTGATATCGCCAATGCGTTCTTCTCCATTCCTTTGGCAGCAGAGTGCAGGCCACAGTTTGCTTTTACTTGGAGGGGTGTCCAGTACACCTGGAAATGACTGCCCCAGGGGTGGAAACACAGCCCCACCCTTTGCCATGGGCTGATCCAGACAGCACTGGAAAAGGGTGGAGCTCCAGAACACCTGCAATACATTGATGACATCATTGTGTGGAGCAACACAGCAGAAGAGGTTTTTGAGAAAGGGGAAAAAATAATTCAAATTCTTCTGAGAGCTGGCTTTGCCATCAAATGAGGAAAGGTCAAAGGACCTGCACAGGAGATCCAGTTCCTAGGAATAAAATGGCAAGATGGACGTCGTCAGATTCCAACAGATGTGATCAACAAAATAGCAGCTCTGTCTCCACCAGCTAACAAAAAGGAGACCCAAGCTTTCTTAGGCGTTGTGGGTTTTTGGAGAATGCATATTCCAAATTACAGTTTTATTGTAAGCCCTCTCTATCACGTGACCCGAAAGAAGAATGATTTCACATGGGGCCCTGAGCAACGACAAGCCTTCGAACAAATTAAACAGGAGATAGTTCATGCAGTAGCCCTTGGGCCAGTCCGGGCAGGGCAAGATGTTAAAAATGTGCTCTACACTGCAGCCGGGGAGAACGGCCCTACCTGGAGCCTCTGGCAGAAAGCACCAGGGAAGACTCGAGGTCGACCCCTGGGGTTTTGGAGCCGGGGATACAGAGGATCTGAGGCCCGCTACACTCCAACTGAAAAAGAGATCTTGGCAGCATATGAAGGGGTTCGAGCTGCTTTGGAGGTGGTTGGTACTGAAGCACAGCTCCTCCTGGCACCCCGACTGCCGGTGCTGGGCTGGATGTTCAAAGGGAGAGCCTCCTCTACACATCATGCAACTGATGCTACGTGGAGCAAGTGGGTCACACTGATCACACAACGAGCTCGAATAGGAAACCCCAGTCACCCAGGAATCTTGGAAGTGATCACAGACTGGCCAGAAGGGAAGGATTTTGGAATGTCAACAGAGGAAGAGGTGACACGTGCTGAAGAGGCCCCACCATATAATGAACTACCAGAAAATGAGAAGGACTATGCCCTGTTCACTGATGGGTCCTGTTGTATTGTGGGAAAGCATCGAAGGTGGAAAGCTGCCGTGTGGAGTCCTACACGATGAGTCGCAGAAGCCACTGAAGGACAAGGTGAATCGAGTCAGTTTGCAGAGGTGAAAGCCATCCAGCTGGCTTTAGATATTGCTGAGCGAGAGAAGTGGCCAGTGCTCTGTCTCTATACCGACTCCTGGCTGGTGGCGAATGCTCTGTGGGGGTGGTTACAGCAATGGAAGCAGAGCAACTGGCAGCACAGAGGCAAACCCATCTGGGCTGCCAAATTGTGGCAAGATATTGCTGCCCGGCTAGAGAAGCTGGTTCTAAAAGTATGCCACGTAGATGCCCACGTACCTAAGAGTGGGGCCACTGAGGAACATCAAAACAACCAGCAGGTGGATCAGGCTGCTGGGATTGAAGTGGCGCAGGTGGATCTGGACTGGCAACAGAAAGGTGAATTATTGCTAGCTCAGTGGGCCCATGACACCTCAGGCCATCAGGGAAGAGAGGCAACATACAGATGGGCTCGTGACTGAGGGGTGGACTTGACCATAGACACTATCGCACAGGTTATCCATGAGTGTGAAACATGCGCTGCAATCAAGCAAGCCAAGCGGTCAAAGCCTCTTTGGTATGGAGGACGATGGCTGAAATAGAAATATGGGGAGGCCTGGCAGATTGATTCTATCCCACTCCCACAGACCCGCCAAGGCAAGCGCCATGTCCTCACAATGGTGGAAGCAACCACCGGGTGGCTGGAAACATATCCTGTGTCCCACGCCACCGCCCGGAACACTATCCTGGGCCTTGAAAAGCAAGTCTTATGGCGACATGGCACCCCAGAAAGGATTGAGTCAGACAATGGGACTCATTTCCGAAACAACCTCATAGACACCTGGGCCAAAGAGCATGGCATTGAGTGGGTGTATCACATCCCCTATCATGCACCAGCCTCTGGGAAAATTGAACGATACAATGGACTACTGAAAACTACACTGAGAGCAATGGGTGGTGGGACCTTCCAACACTGGGATACCCATTTAGCAAAAGCCACCTGGTTAGTTAACACTAGAGGATCTACCAATCGAGCTGGTCCTGCCCAATCAAAGCCTTTCCATACTGTAGAAGGGGATAAAGTTCCTGTAGTGCCCATGAAGAATATGTTAGGGAAGACAGTCTGGATTACTCCTGCCTCAGGCAAAGGCAAACCCATGCGTGGGATTGTTTTTGCTCAAGGACTTGGGTGCACTTGGTGGGTGATGCGAAAGGATGGGGAAGTCCGATGTGTACCTCAAGGGGATTTGATTTTGGGTGAGAATAGTCAATGAATGAACTATTGATAAAACTGAGCAAAGTGCAGCAGGAATGGAAGCAGAACTGGCTTTAGCAACCGGCGCCCATCAACTTCCTCAAGAGATCGACATCTTCAACCCACAGACCGTGGACATGATGCAGCAGCCGAGCCAGATACCGTGACTGCAAGTTCCAGATGCAACAATCCAACACTACACACCATCCTCCCACTGCGTCCAGCATCACCTGCCACACCACACCGAGACCCAGCCCTGTTTCACCAACTGAGCAAACTCCACATCATCTCTCCTGCCCCAAGAGACTATTCTGACAGATGGAGCCTAAAGTCATGGACTAAGTGAACTCAATGGACACTTCAAAGGGATGGTCCATAGACTAAGGGAATGATGTCTGTGTGTCTATCTATCTATCTATATAACAGGAAAAGTGGTGGTGATTAATTGTGATTAAAAGTGTAGGATCTGAGCATGACATATATGGTATAGAATAAGGGGTGGATAATGTCCTGGTTGCGGCTGGGATAGGGTTAATTTTCACCAGAAGCTGTCCGGGGTCTATTCTATACCATGTGACCGTCACGCTCACTATTTAGAGGGGGGTTGACTGGAGTGGCAGGGATCACCGCTTGGGAGCGGGCTGGGCGTGGGGTGCGAGCTGTCCGGAAAGCACCGATAAGTACACGCTGTTGTTGTTGTTATTGTTGGGGTTTCTCGTTTGTTTGTTCTCTCTCCCTTTGTTGTTTGGTTAAACTGTTGTTGTTAACCCACGAGTTTTTGCTTTTCTTCATCCCAATTCTCTCCCTGTCCCACCGGGAGGGGGGGGTGAGCGAGCGACCGCATGGCTCAGCCTCCGGTTGGTGCTAAACCATGACACTTGGTTTATGGACCAGGCCCACTGGTAATGGGTCCTGTTCCTGAGAGAGGTCCAGTTACAGGCATTGGGAGCTGGATGCCCCACCCCGAGTTCCAACTGGAATCAGAGTCAAACACAAATTCATCACCGGTTGTAGTGAGGTTTCCCTGAGGGTTCCAGGGATAATTTAGGCATTGTCCAGAACTTGGGTGGAAGAGTCAGGGATGAATGTCTCTGCTCTACTCCCCCCAGAAGATGGGTGAGATTTAGAGGAAGCAGTTCCATCCTAATTCCTTCTTGAGTTGACCTAGGGAAGGCCACACATAGCCCTTGGCCAGTATCATTCCATACATGTATAAACCCTTCTATCAATTCCCAAACTAAATTTGGGGATCCCTCCCCTTGTATGTTACCAAGTGTCGTGGTTTAGCCCCAGCCGGAGGCTGAGCCACACGGTCACTCGCTCACACCCCCCTCCCGCCTCCCGGTGGGACGGGGAAAGAATTGGGATGAAGGAAAGCAAAAACTCGTGGGTTAACAACAACAACAGTTTAACCGAACAACAAAGGGAAAGAGAACAAACAAGCGAGAAACCCCAACAATAACAACAACAGCGTGTACTTATCGGTGCTTTCCGGACAGGTCGCTCCCGCCCGCAGCCCGACGCCCAGCCCACTCCCGAGCAGCGATCCCCCCCTGCCAGTCAACCCCCCTCTAAATAGTGAGCGTGACGGTCACATGGTATAGAATAGACCCCGGCCAGCTTCTGGTGAAAATTAACCCTATCCCAGCCGCAACCAGGACACCAAGGAGGTTGAGGGTAACGAGGATGGTCGCCCAAATCATCTTTCTCTATTATAACACACAAAGATCACAAATATAACCAGACAAAAGATGCATTCAAGGATCAACACAGTCAGAGTTAACATGGATCCCACGTTGCTTCTTCGGAGAACCTGTAGTACGTATATACGCAAAACACAAGGATTAGAAGGATGGGATTATCCATCAAGAATGAATGCGATAGTCTTTTCCGTGGGCGTCGGTAGCTACCCACGCATAAAGGTTCAGTGGGGTTTTGAGAGTGAGGGGCACTTCACCTACAGTTGGCAGATCACCTAAGACTGGCTGTCCCATGTAGTGAAGGGGTTTTACTGGATCTTTGCCTTCCTTTCTTCCTGGCAACAAGGAAGGGGGTTCAGGACAGAAGGCAGCAAGTTTAGGACACCCGTTCTTCCCCCACCTGTTATTAACCTCTGCCACAGCATCTGGAAGTCGTGTAGACCACCCAGCACCGTGTGACTTGAGGGCAGGTTTTAACAACCCATTCACTCTTTCTACTATCCCATTAGCTTGGGGATAGAAGGGGGTATGACTTTTGCCCATTCTCGGACCACCCCGTGGCCAAACACGACCTCCATCATCAAAGAGATCGTCAGCAGGAACAAAAGGCGCTACCAGGAGGATGGCTTCGACCTGGACCTGACCCATAACTGCCATGGGTTTTCCTGCAGAGAGGCCCGAAGGAGTACACCGGAACACCACCGATGATGCAGCAAGGCTCCTGGATCCAAAGCATAAAAACCATCACAAGACACACGATCCATGTGCTGAAAGACAGCACGACACTGCCAAATTGAACTGCAGAGCTGCACAGCACCCCCCTAAAGACCATAACCCGCCAGAGCCCATCAAACCTTTTTGTGAAGATCTTGACCAACGGCTAAGTGAAGGTGACAGTCAGGTTGCAGCAATCCCCTGTAAAGATGAAAAGACAGGTTTGGCAGCCACCACTACACGGGAGAACGAAGAACAGATTTAAGCCTGAGGAAGACAGCTGACGAGCAGCAGCTGCAGCCAGCACTGGGCTGTGCCCCTTTGAGGCACGCCGTGGGGAGCATCCCGGTGTCAGCCATCCCGGCGTGTGGTCCCAGGCAGGCTGGGAGGGAAGGAGTCGTCGGGAAAGCGGGTGCAGAAGCAGCCTGAGAAGGGGAAGCCTGGCTCGGAGCACCAGCTGCACCCGAGACAGGCAAGCTGGAGGGTGGCCCGTGCCATGACGCAGGCAGGCAAGAGGCAAGCCCCGTGCCTGGCGGAGTCGGGAAGGCATGAGGCTAATGCCTCGGTGGAGTCAGAGACACCACATGTCATCACCTGGATTACAGACCAGTGACACTGTTGCTTCCCACGTTCAGCAGTGGGATTTGCAATCCTCAGTTTGTGGCGTACCAGCTAAAGGTAAAGATATTTCACCTCCCCTTCAGGACCCTCAAGACATGAGGACAAGTATATGTACTTTAAATTCCCTCAACCTTTGCCAGTATGTGGCAATAGCAAAGTGGAATTTTTCCACAAACAGAAGCAGCTGTTGAAAAAGGACAAAATGTTTTACTTTGGGGTAAATACATTCTTCATAGGACTGGATGAAATCCCAGACAAAGTCAAAACTGGAAGTCTAGTTGCAGATCAGGAACTTGATGGTACTTTCAGTACAGAGCACTCAGATAATGATAAGGAATATTTGGTACCTTCCATTAACACCTGCAAGGGAACCAGAAAGCACATGTCTTTTACATCAATGGTTGCCAAAATCCGGTGGGCTTGTTCCTGAATAGTTGCAAGCAGTCCCGCTATGCTTGGCACAGCAGCTGTTAAAGGACCTGGATTCCTGTACTGGTGTGTCCTGGTTTAGGCCAGGATGGAGCTAGTTTTGTTTTCAGCAGCTCCTGTGTTTTGGCTTTAGTGTGAGAAGAACAATGATAGCACACTGATGTTGCTGGTTGCTGCTGAACCACCAAGGACATTTTGCTGTTTTCCAGGTTCTGCTAACGTGCAGATGCAAAAACTTGGGAGGGGTAGAGACAGGATAGTTGATCAAAACTGGCCAAAGAGAGTATTCCATACCATAGACGTCATGCCTGATATAAGCGAGGGTCGGTCGGTGGGCCACTAGTTTTTTTACTAGATCTTTTTTGGTCTTTTGGGCTTTTGAGACCTTTAACTTGCCCTAATCCTTAAGCTTCCCTTCGGGTTGCTTTTTGTTTCCCTATTTTTACCTTTTTGTTTTTCACTCGTTTAGCTGTTTGTTCCCTCGCCTGCTTTCCCTGGAACTTGCTGTTCTGGGACAGCTGGGGGGGGATACCCCTGCTCCCTGCCTGCTGCTCGGGACGGGCTGTATCGGTCGTCGGGTGGTGAGAAATTGTGTATCGTTTGTTTTATATATTCTATTATCCTTGTATATATTATCATTATTATCATTATTAATATATTTTCATATTTTTCCTTTGCTGTCCTGGTGAGCTGTTTTTATCTCAACCCGCGAGTTTTCCTTTCTCTCCAATTCTCCTCCCCACCCCAACAGGGAGGGGGGGGAGTGAGCGAGCGGCTGCCTGGTATTGGGTTACAATTTGGGGTTAAACCACGACAGTCCTTTTTTGGCGCCCAACGTGGGGCTCGAGAGGGGTCCGGCCAGCTCAGCTGAGAGCGCATCAGATTGAGGGTCCAGGGTTTAAAGCCCCCGATCAGGCTCAAAGGGTTGAGATAACAACAGACTTGACCAGAGTGTGTTAAAACAATTTGTTGTAAGCATCCATTGTATTACTTTAATTGCTGCTGGTCACAATGTTGTTTGAATTGTTTTCAGAGTGCTTCTCAGAGCTGTATCGTGTATCACCTTACTGTATGCTGTTGGTCACTGTTTATGCGTGGTCTGTTACCTCTGGCCTTTTGATTAGGTTTACTGCTTCAGTGTGTGGTTTAGCACTGGCTTATGGCATGGTAAAATCATTGGTGTTTAGACCAGTTTATACTTGTATTCATATACGTTGGGGGGGGGCGATGTGCAGAATGAAGCGTCACCAACAGTTACAGCTTCGTACTTCAGGACCAATCTGGTGGGGACTATCAGTAATTATTCCTTTATCTTTTCCTTCCCGGGGGGTCAACAGGGGGAAACTTCCTCCTTCGCTTTCTCTCTCCCCTCCTGGGTAAAAATGCCTTCCTTTGATTTCTCGTGGCCCTCCTGGTTAGTTACGGGAGTTTCTGAAAACTTGGAATACTTGTGGGATGTTCGGACCGGCTTGCTACTCCTATCACTAGGAATGAATTTGTGTTTCATTTTGCTTAGAAGCCGGTGCAGGCGTAGGCTCAGGGCCACCCCAGCTCCCTGCTACAGCCCCCGCGGCCGCGCCGTCCCCCGCCACAGGCGCCGCGGCCGCCCCACGCTCCGCTACGTGTACCGGGGCTGCTCCGCTCCTCGCCACACGGGCACCGCGGCTGCCCCGGCCCCGACCCCTGCCGCAGGCACCGCGGCCGCCCCAGGGCCCGCCAGGGCCCCCGCGACCGTCCCAGCCCCCGCTGCGGCCCCTGTGGCCGCACCACCCCCCGCCATGGGCGCTGCAGCCGCGCCACCCCCCGCCGTGGGCACCGTGGCCGCTCCACCCCCCGCTGCGGCCGCGCCAGCCCCTGCCATGGCCGCTCCACCTCCTGCTATGGGCATCGCGGCCGCTCCAGCCCCCGCTGCGGCTGTGCCAGCCCCTGCCGCCGCTGCTACACCCCCCGCCGCGGCCACCGCTACTGCCTCAATCGCTGCTCCGGGCCATGGGCGCTGCAGCTGCTCCACCCCCGCGGCCGTCCCAACCCCTGCCATGGGCATCGCTGCTGCCCCAGTCCCTGCCGTGGGCACCGCGGCTGTTCAAGCCTCAGCTATGAGCACCGTGGCTGCTGTGACAGGCACTGCAGATCCACCCGTGCCGGTATCAGTTGCCCCTGTACAAAAGAAGAAAAGCACAAAGAAATCAGCTCGCCCCACAAAAGATGAGGATGAACCAGGGACATCACAGGAACAGGGAGAGGCAGAAGCAGAGATAATCACCCGACCCCTATCCCTGACTGAGCTGCGAGATATCCGTAAAGATTACAGCCATAATCAAGGTGAGCAGCTTGTCACCTGGCTGCTCCGATGCTGGGATAACGGGGCCAGTAGCCTGGAACTAGAGGGCAGGGAAGCCAGGCAGCTGGGATCCTTGTCTAAGGAAGCAGCCATTGACAGGGCAATTGGAAGAGAACCAGAAGCCCGCAGTCTGTGGAGGAGACTCCTGTCAGGTGTGAGGGACAGGTATTTCTTTAAGGAAGACATTATATGCCACCCAAAGAAGTGGACCAATATGGAGGGAGGTATTCAGTATCTGAGGGAATTAGCTGTGCGGGAATTGATTTATCATGACCTGGATAACCCGCAGACACCCGTAGATCCAGATGAGGTCCAATGTACCCGACCCATGTGGCGGAAGTTTTTACATAGTGCACCATCATCGTATGCCAACTCATTGGCAACAATGAGTTGGAAAGACGATGAGGCACCACTGGTGCGTGCAGTGGCTAACCAACTCTGACAGTATGAGGACAATATCTCTTCCTCCATACGGGCCTGTGTCTCGGCTGTGGAAAAACTGGCTGAAAGAATGTGCCAGGAGTTTCGGCAACTCAAAGAGGAAAGGTCCTACTTGCCACCTGCACGGACCAGAATCTCAGCTGTTAGGAGAACATTTTCCCCTGCTCCCTGACTGCTGCTCGGGACGGGCTGTATCGGTCGTCAGGTGGTGAGAAGTTGTGTATCATTTGTTTCATATATTCTATTATCCTTGTATATATTATCATTATTATCATTATTAATATATTTTCATATTTTTTACTTTGCTGTCCTGGTGAGCTGTTTTTATCTCAACCCACGAGTTTTCCTTTCTCTCCAATTCTCCTCCCCAACCCAGCGGGGAGGGGGGGAGTGAGCGAGCAGCTGCGTGGTATTGGGTTACAATTTGGGGTTAAACCACGACATGGTGTTTAGGTACCAACAACTGACTGTCAGTCGCCTCCTACCGTCCGGCTTGCGTACAGGCCAAACGGGAGAATTATAGGGAGAGTGCAAAGGAATAATTCAGCCTCTTTCACTCCTATGGGGTGCCGCCTTCTCATCTTTGCACATTCGGATCAGCTTTTCTAAAGCTGCAGCAGACATTCCATCCATTAGATCTTGGAGAATTCCCTTCTCCACTCTCTCATCCCACAATAAATTCCTTTTAACCCCTGAGGCGGGGGCGCAGATTTTCCCACTGTTCTACTCTCCATACGGCAGTTCTTGATTTTGTAGCCCCCGCCGTGAGAGACACCCTCCACATGTACTCAGTTTCAGTTTCTCGGGGCCCTCGGGAGTATTTTTCCTGGATTTTAGCCAAACCAGTAGGGGAAGAGGGAATGGTACGGGTGGTGACTTGTTGAGGGCCACCCTGACCATTCTCAATAGTCTCCATCTTAATTAAGGGCTGAATTACAATTTCCTCCTCCTCCTCTGAGGGGTATAACTTCTTCACACACTGCAAATAATTAGAGGGATATAATTTAGACACCTTTTCTTCTTCATCACCAAGGGCATGAGTCCCCTCTAACTGCTCCCTCAGTATTTTTTTCCCTCTCTGATGATTCCGCCAAAGCGGTTTGCAGTCTCTGATTAGTTATCCGTTTGGCAGCGAGCCGATCGGAAGGGCTCTGCATCTCGTTTCCCAGTTGCTCTTGCAAGAGCTTTTACTAGGTCTTGCAGTGATTTAATTGTTTCCCTTTCTGCCTGTTGATTTCTGTGTTTCTTTTGCTGGGCGGCAACTAAGGCAGCCCCCAGTACCGCACAGACCAATGCTTTCCCTTTTCCTCATCTCAGTTTTCGCTCTTTAGCTAAGATGGTAATCTTATCAGCTACTGCCTGTGGATCATGCCAATTATTCTGGGCCCAAACCATGCCAGAGGGAGAAGGTCGGGCATTATAGCCCCCTAAGCTCTCCGGGAGAGGGGTACTACCTACAATTGGACCTGCCAGGGAGGCCATAGTAAAGCCTACAATATAGGGAACAGATCCCGTTATCAGTCCTCAGAAGATTGTTTCTCCTTGTGTACAATTCCTCCCAGAGAGGGGTACAAGGTACAGTCGGACTTGCCAGGGAAGCCATAAAAAGCCTACAAGTAAGGGAACAGATCCCTTTGTAGTCCTCAAAGGACTATTCCAATATTCTCCCCCGGGATATGGCACTGCTCAGAGCAGGGGTCGCGCCAAGGACCCTAGTTGAGAAGGGGTCGTGCTAAGGACCCTGGTCCCATCGATCATTTTAGCACAAACAAGGGTATTCTGCCGACTGTGCCAATTTTTGTTGTGGACCGAGTGGTGCGCTTCAGTCGTCATTAATCAGTGGTCAGGGAGACCCTCCCGTTGAGTCATGAGGTTCGGAAAGGACCCCCTTGCTTTCTAAACTCCTCCTCAGAGAGGAGTCTAGGTGCGGCTGGATCCAATCCTAGTCCCAGACTTGGTCAATGGTTTATGTCTAAAGAAGTAGATCATGTCCTGGGAGGGCCGTCCCGGACAACTCGCTTGGAGATAACCCATCTTCGGGATACCCTTGGGCTAAATTAAGGTGACTTAACACCAAACGAGGAAGCCTAAGAGAAGACTTAGAGGGGATCTCATGAATGCTTATCAATATCTCAAGGGTGGGTGTCAAGAGGATGGGGCCAAACTCTTTTTGGTGGTGCCCAGCGACAGGACAAGGGGCAATGGGCACAAAGTGGAACACGGGAAGTTCCGCCTGAACATGAGGAAAAACTTCTTTACTGAGGGTGACAGAGCCCTGGCACAGGCTGCCCAGGGAGGGTGTGGAGTCTCCTCTGGAGATATTCAAAACCCGCCCGGACACAGTCCTGTGCAGTCCCTTCCAGCTGCCCCTTATCTCATTAGGGCAGTAACATCCTTCCCACTGGGTCCTCCTTTGCCCATCAACTTCCCAGTTTCTTCCACCACCCATAAGGTCCTCCTTTGCTGAGTGTTTGAGACATTGACTCTTTCAGCTCCTCAGTCCCTTACACACACCCAGCCGGCTCGCTGGCAGGGCAGGGTGAGGAGCAGAGCAGCCCTCGATGCTGTGCAAGCACCGCTCAGCAATAACTAACGCAGCCCTGTGTTACCAACGCCGCGTTCAGCACAAATCCCAAACGTAGCCCCATACCAGCTACCGTGAAGAAAACTAACTCTATCCCATCCCAAACCAGCACACGCAGAAACGGAGTTTTAAAAGTTGCGGTACAGGAAACACAGGAAAAAAATTAAAAATGGGGACAGAAAACTAGATAATCAGAGACATGGAAAGAAAATTTAATGAGCGACGGCATTAAGACAGACAAGAAAAAATGAAGGATAGGGTAAAGAGAGACACACCTGGAAATATAATTTTAGAAGTGACAGGGTACGTGACAGGAATAAATTAAAATATATGAATAGGGAGCTTGATAAAAGGAGATGTAGGATGAGAATTGTAAAAGCAACAGGGTTCAGGACAGACAGGAAAAAAAATAAGAATAAAGAGAGTGAATTGGTTAAAGTAGACATAGAAAGAAAATTTAAAAAGCAACTGGGTAAAGGGCAAGTGGGAAAAAAATGTAAAAATGGGACAGAAAAATGGATAAAAGTTGACAAAGAAAATTTAAAAAGCAAAGGCCTTAAGGAAAGACAAGGAAAAAATATTAAAAATAAGGGTAGGGTTATAGAGACACATGGGAAGAAAATTATGAAAGCGAAGGCATTAAGACAAGAAAAAGCTACAAAATAAGAATAGGGAGAAAAATACAGAGAGACATAGGAAGAACATTTCAAAAACAATGGAGCACAGGACCGACAAGAAACACATAACAAAGACAGTGAATGGGTTAAAGTACCCGTGGAAAGAAAATTTTAAAAGCGGTGAGGTACAGGATAGGCAGGTAAACATAAACAATAGGGACAGCAAAGTGGATAAACTTTAACATAGAAAATCTAAAATGGGACAGCTTTAAGGAAAGACAAAAATAAATTAAAAAATAAGAATAGAGGAAAAGAGAGACACACAAAAGTACATTTAAAAAGCAGCGGGGTACATGACACAGGAAAGAATTAAAGAACATGGAAAGGAGCTTGATAAATGGAGACCTAGAAAGAAAATGGAAGCAGCAACAGGGTACAGGACAGAGGAGAGAATTAGAAAATAAAGACAGTGGACTGGATAGAAGTAGCCGTAGAAACTAAAATGGATGGAGTACAGGAAACTAAATAAATGGAGACATAGCAGGCAAATTTTTAAAGCAACTGGGTAGAGGACAGAAAGGGAGGAATTAAAAAATAGGGACAGGGAGTCGGATAGAGGGAGACAGAGAAAGAAATTTTAAAAAGCGATGGGCTACAAGAAACACAGGAAAGAATTCAAAACTAGGAACAGGGATGAGAATCGAAAGAAACATTGAAAGAAAATTTTAAAGTGACAGGGTATATGGAAGAAAGGGGGGAATTAAAATTTAGGGAAAGGGAGCCAGATCAAGGGAATTGTTGAAACAAAAATTAAATAGCGACGGGGTACAAGAAATATAGAGAAGAATTTAAAAACCACCCACCCACCCAGAAAGGGAGCTGGATAGAGGGAGATGTAGAAGGAATTTTTAAAAGCAACTGAGTACAAGAAAGATAGACAAGAATTAAAACCTAGGGACAGGGAGATGGATAGAGGACAATGTAGAAAGAAAATTTAAAACGTGATCAAATACAAGAAACCCAGGAATATTACAAGAAAAAATAGGGAGATGGATAGAAGGAACCATAATAAGAAAATTTGAAAAGCAGTGGTGTACAAGAAACACAGGAAATAATGAAAAAATAGAGACAGGGAGATGGATAGAAGGAACCCTAGGAAGAAAATGTTAAAAGCAACAGGGTACAGGACAGAGGGAGGAATTAACAAATAGAGACAGGGCGCTGGAGAGAGGGAAATGTAGAAAGAGAAATTAAAGTGCAACAGGGTAGAAGAACCACAGGAAAGCATTAAAAAACAGGGAGAGGGAGCCACAGAGAGGGAAACATAGGAAAAAGAGAATAGGTGAAGTCATACAGGGCAGAGTTGGCAGAAGAGTAACAAGTTTTGGGTAGCTGGGCAGGTAGGTGGGCCAGCGGAGAGGGAGACGGAAGCAGGGACAGGCAGGGAGTCAGGCAGAGATCTGGGGAAGGGCGGCAGAGATGGACCAGGATGCACAGGAGAGAACGTGCGACTCACCGCAGCTCCTGGCACCGGCAGGTGACCTTCACTGCCCCAACACTTCTCCCTCCGCCTCTGCCCCTTCCTCCTTCACGGTGCTACCTGCTCCACCCTCACCCACCTAGCAGCACACAGCGGATGCCTCCATGCTCCTCATCTGCGAGGCTTCCTCAATACCCGGCGGCTCGTGCACATAGCCAACGGAGGCACCGAGCTCCCAGCACCACATGCTGGGGTCTGCTGTGTCGGGGACAGCTCGCAGGGATCCTTCCTCGTTACGGGGACTGGCCATTCCTTGCTGGAGGCACCTGCCTGCAGGAGCCCCTTAGATTCCCCCCCCCCTCCTCAGCCCACTGCCCTCCAGTTCCCTCAGGCAGGCATGCCCAGGCAGCCCTCTTTATAGCTAGAGCCCCTTCACACAGCAGGGCCAGCCCCAGCCTCAGCCTCAGCGGCCACACCTGGGGCTGCCCAAGCTCCAGCCCCAGCTGGAGCCCATCGGGAACGGGACCATTGCCAAAGCCCCACAGCATATCTCTCCCTCCCCTGCACCTGTCCACACCCATGAGCTCTGCACACACATCCAGGGCACAGAGGAGGCAGGAAAAGTTGATTCATTAATGCCCATAAGAAATCCTGGCAGTGATTTGGCTAGAAGGCTCAGTACCCAAATGCAGCAGGACAGAGGGAGAAAAGGGAAGAGAAAAGCAGGAGGAAGGACGGAGGGACATCAAGGTGCGGGACAGGGAGCCAGAAAACGGGATGCTGTGAACAAGAGAGGGATGGGGAGACAGCCAATGGTGTAGAGAGGAGAGCAGAGAGATTGAGGAAAAAAAACAGGGACAAAGATGGACAAATAAATAAGAGAGACAGGGAGCAGGAGAGAGAGGCGGAAGGGAGCAGCAGGACAAGAAGACAGAGACAAGACAAGGGATGAGGGAAAAAATGTAAAGTGATAGGGGAGAAGAAACATAGGCAAGAAGTCAAAAATAGAAACAGGGAGCTGGATAGAGGTAGATGTAGAAAGAACATTTCAAAAAGCGACAGGGTACAAGAAAGGTAGGCAAGAACTAACAAATAGGGACAGGGTGCTAGAAAGAGGGAGATGGAGAAAGAAAATGTAAAAAGGGACAGGGAACAGTACAGAGAGGGAAGCATGAAGAATTACAGACAGGGAGATGGATAGAGGGAGATGTAGAAAGAAACTTTGGAAAGCGACAGGATACAAGAATCGTAGACAAGAATTAAAAAGTAGGTACGTGGAGCTGCATAGAGGGAGATGTCGAAGAAAATTTGAAAAGCAACTGGGTTCAAGAAACATAGGCAAGAATTTAAAACAAAGGGAAGGAGAGGTAGAAAGTAAGTTTCATAAGCAATGGGGTACAAGAAACAAAGGCAAGAATTACAAAATAGGGACAAGAAGCCTGACAGAAGGAAACTGTGGTGGGTTGACCTTGGCTGGCTGCCAGGTGCCCACCAAGCCGCTCTATCACGCCCCCTCCTCAACAAGACAGGGGAAGAAAAGACAACAAAGCAGCTGGTGGCTCAAGACAAGACCAAAGAGCTCACTCACCAATTACTGTCCCAGACAAAACAGACTCGACTCGGGGAAATTAATTTAATCTATTATCAGAGTAGGATAATGAGAAATAGGAACAAATCTAAAAAACACCTTCCCCCCACCCCTCTCTTTTTTCCTGGCCTCATCCTCACTCCTGACTTCTCCACCTCCTTCCCCCGAGCAGCACAGGGGGACAGGGAGCGGGGGTTGCGGTCAGTCCATCACATGTTGTCTCTGCCGCTCCTTCCTCCTCACGTTCTTCTTCTGCTCCAGTGCGGGGTCCCTCCCACGGGGCCACAGGTCGTGCCAGAAAACCTGCTCCAGCATGGGCTCCTCTCCATGGGGCCACAGCTGCTGACAGGAGCCTGCTCCAGTGTGGGCTCTCCACGGGGTCACAGCTTCCTTCAGACACGTTCACCTGCTTCGACGTGGGGTCCTCCACGGGCTGCAGGTGGATGTCTTCTCCACCATGGACCCCCACGGCTGCAGGGAGACAAGCTACGGCACCACGATCTTCACCACAGGCTGCAGGGGACTCTCTGCTCTGATGCCTGCACCACCTCCTCCCCCCTCCTTCTTCATTGACCTCAGTGTCTGCAGGGCTGTTTCACACCTACATTTTCTCTGTCGCAGCTTCAGGGCAGCCTTTTTCAGCCCTTCTTCGATATGTCACCACAGAGGCGCTACTAGTGTTGCTGATGGGCTCAGCTTTGACCAGCAGCAGATCCGTCTTGGAGCTGGAACTGGCTGTGCCCAACATGGGGACATCCTCCTGGTGTTTTCTCACAGAACCCACCCCTGCAGCCCTCCCCGCCACCCCCCAGCTAACAAAACCTTGCCACATAAACCCAGTACAACAGCACTTGGCTACAAGGCAGAGGGGGGGGATTAAAAAATAGGGAAAGGGAGCCACAGAGAGAGAGGCAGAGGTGAAAAGAAATAGCTATGGGCTACAGGCCAGAGAAGAGGAAGGGACAGGGAAGCAGACTGAGAGAGAGAGAGGAAGAAAAACAAAGAAGAGCAATGGGCCACAGAGCAGAGAGGGAGGAATTAAGAAAGGGGACAGTGAGGTGGACAGAGGGAGACTGAGAAATACCAGAAAAACTCAATGAGCTAAAGGGGAGAGACAGAAGAATTAAAGACTAGGGACCGGGAGCCAGGCAGAGAGAGAACGCTAAAGACAAAAACAGGCTATGGGACAGAGAGGGAAGAAATGAAGACATAGGGACAGGGACCTGGAACAAGAGAATATAAGAAAGATGAAGTGTATCTAGAATACAGGGCAGAGAGAGAGGAATTTACAGATAGGGACATGGAGCCAGACAGAGAGAGGTAGAGGAGTGGGAATTGTGAAGAGCTAAAGGGCAGACGGGGAGGAATTAAAAAAAAAAAATCTGGCTAGGAAGTCAGACAGATAGATGGAGAAAGAGAAAAATTGTGATGGGCTGCAGGATGGAGCCAGGATAAAACCAAGAAGGACAGGGAACAGGACAGAAGCACCGAGAGAAAAAGAACACAGAGAGGTAGAATGACAGAGAAAGGGGGGGACTTGGAGAATGAGAGAGGGAGAGGTGCAGGGAAGCGAAAGAAATGACAGCAGTGAGAGAAAGGGGGGGGAGAGGGGCAGGAGGGACCAGGATGCAGAAGAGGGGTGACATGGCCCCAGGGGTCCAGGACTCACTGCAGCTCCCGCTCTTGGAGCTGCTGGGAGAATTTGACCATGTGGATGCGTCTCTCTCTCTCTCTCTCCCCCCCTCTCTCCCCCGTGCTCCCTTCCTCCTCTGTAGCTCCGGCCACTTGACTGTCATCCACCTAAAAGAATAGATTGGCGTCTTACAGCTCTTACAATATGAGGCTTCTCAGATGCACAGCTTCACATGCGCACACACTACATGGCCGTACTGTGCTTTTGGTTACGCATACAGACCCTGCCTTGCACGGTGGTGAACGGATCTGCTGAGGACTAAGCTAACGGGGATCCTTCCTCACCCAGAGAGGCAGGCTGTCTCCTGTCTGCAGCTGGTGGCAGCTGCCGGCTGGATCCCTTTCATTTTATTCTTTAGCTACTTTACCTTTTTCTCGCTTCTCGAGCTTCAGCCGCGGCAGCTCCTGTCTACCGCCAGTAAGTGCCCAGCTGTCCCTTTTCTTCCATGCCGCTAGGAGCATGACGCCAAAGGCAACCCACACAAACCTGAGCCAGATGCAGTCAACAGCATCCCTGGGGAGGAACCGACCACGGAGTCCTCAGTGCTGTCTCTGGGAGAGGGAAAGAACAAGCAACTGTTATCCACAGTGATTACCGTAGCTCTCCTCAGGCGGGAACCCCTCCTTCTGCTGGTGCTTCTGGAGGCGCCACTCTTTCCCCAAACTGATGCTAATGGCACCTGTATTTATGGAGAATAAAGCATGTTCAAGGGCCAGCTTGCTGCTGTGAGGACAGGGTTTGGGGGCAGTCTATGGCTACGCTCCGATATGGCGCAGCACCCTTGCCACCGCTGCAGTTGCTGCTCTGTGCTTCTGACACACATCCACCGGCACCGCCGCACCCCCAGAGGCACCGCCACCCTCTTCGGGGCTTCCCCCTGGGACCCACCAGTCCATCGTGCGACCGCGCTCCCCTTCTCGCTCACGGACCGCTCCGCTCCTCCCTTGCCTCACACCGGCCCCTCCACACCCACCCGCGGCAGGGCAGGGCAGGGCAGGCAGCCCCCCACCGGCCCCGCAGCCTGCAGCTACTCTGCCGACACAGCCCCTGGCCAAGGAGGGGCCGGCCCCACCAGCCTCACTGCCCGCACCTGCGGCTCCTCCAGCCCCGCCCACAGCCCTCGCCCGGCCCCCACAGGGCCTCCCCACCTCCCCGGGGCTCCCTCCCAGCCCCTGGCCCGGCCCCCAGGGACAGCAAATGCAGCCGGGAGGGCAAAGCAGCCGGCCGGGGCCAGTCAGTCACGCACCTCCCAAGCCCCAGAGGTGGCCCCAAACAGGGTTCTTCACCTGGGGGCAAAGAGCCGACCCACACCCAGAGTCGAGACGCCCCTTTGTGTCCCGTCTGCGCAGAGACGGGGGCTCGCTGGGAACTCCGCAGCGCCAGCACCCCTCACCTCACACACGCTTACCATTTGAGACGCTGCCAGCATCCCTTAGCTGGACTTTCCCCCTCGCGCCGAGCCACCCCCTTTCCCATCACTCCTCACCTGCCTCGTCTCCACCCGCAGTCACAGCAGCCGCCCTCTTTCCTGCGCTCGCTCCCAGAGGAAGGGGCTCTGTTGGGGGCAGTTTTCAGAGAAAGTTCTTTCAGCATTTAGTTGGCACAGTAGGTCACGTCCTAACACTGGGCAGGGACGCTCTGGCAGAGAGAGGCGTTCCGGAGTTAATGGGGTATTTCCAAGAGGACGTTCCGTTGGTTTCATACACGGCCTTAAAGGTCGCTTTCCAGTCGCCCCAACAACTGGCACTGGTCCTGTGCTTAAAGGGCCCTCACAACTAGGAATTACCGACTGGGGAGCCCCGCTACCTTTTAGGAAATCGGTAGTTTCATTCCCCAGCTTGACTGGAACCGGAGGCTCGGCTGGGGAAACATTAACGATCCCCTCCGGTCCCCGTCAATCAAGATGGGAATCCTCGAGCATCACCAGATCACCACCCCTTCTGGAACTCCTTTCCTTTTTGGTTCCTCGACGTGGGCGTTCGCTTTTCCAGCGCCCCTCCTCCCGACAAGTCGCACATTGGTTTGGCCCCAGCGGGGCTCGGTTTGGCGGGCCTCTTCCCGATATCGCTCCCGCCAGTCCCCCTCTGCCTCTGCCTCTTCCTCGTCCACCTCCCCTAAACCCCTTCTCATTTAGAGCAGCAGCCAACAAGGAAGCTTGCCGTTTGATTTTATTTGGGGTCTCCCTCTTTTCTTCCCCCCCCCCCCGCCCCCGATTATTAGACGCTTTCTAGGCTATTTCTATGAATTGGGCTATCGGCATGCCGCTTGCTCCATCCACTCTTTGCAGTTTCCTTCTAATACCTGGAGCCGACTGACCCACCACCAGCAGATTCAACAATTGCCGGTTATTTGCTTCCTCGGGATTCAGGTCAGTCTGTTTCCTGGCGATTTCACGTGCTCTCTCCTAAAAGGCTGATGGTTCCTCCTCTGGTCCTTGCCTAACCTCAGAGAATTTAGACACAGGCTTTGGTTTCTGGATGCCATGTTGAATCCCGTAGAATATTAACTGCTGATATTGCTTCAGTCCTTCCAGTCCTCTCCCAGGGTTAGGATCCCACTCCGGGTCCTTCCTTAAAGGTCCTTTCCCTTCTCTGACAAAACAGCACCCGCTGGCCTAGAGGACTATATTTAAGAGAGCCATTTTGTGGCCACCTTTCCCCACAACCCAATTGATCCTTTGGCCACCCTTGATGACAACCTGTTTTCATCTTCTCTTTTGTCCTGGGGTCACCCCCAAATTTCTTCCCGTTTTTCAGGATGCATCCAAGAGGGGAACAAGGAGGAATCTCCCTGGAAGTAGTCGTTCCCTGTCGCGGTTGAACCCCAGCCGGTAACGGAATCCCACGCAGCCACTCTCTCACTGCCCACCTCCCCGGCGGGGTGGGGAGGAGAATCGGAGAGAAAGGGAAACTTGTGGCTCGAGATCAAAGCAGTTCACCAGGACAGCAAAGGAAAAATATAAAAACAGATATTAATGATGATGATAATAATAATAATAATAATAATTACATCTATAAGGATAACACAATCTATAAACCCAACGATGCACAATTTCTCACCACCCGACGACCGATGCGGCCCGTCCCGAGCAGCAGCCAGGGAGCAGGGACATTCCCCCCCAGCTATCCCAGCACAGCAAGTTCCCGAGAGAGCAGGCGAGGGAACGAACAGCCGAACAAACGAACGAACAAGCCCTGGAGCCGTGGGCTGCTGGGCAGAGACGGGGGCCGCCCAAAAGGAGGAGCAGGGCGCGGGGCACTAGAAGAGAGGAGAAAAGCGGCAGCCGGCTGGACAGCGTGGGCGTAGCAAGAAAGCAGGAGGCAGGGAACGGGACAACGAGAGGGAGAGAGGGAGCCCGACAGAGAGGGAGAAAGAAGCCGCAGAGCGAGAGGAAGAGAGGCAGCGGAAGGAGGCAGAGGGAGCAGGCCAGAGAGCGACAAAGAAGGACGGGGAGCAGGACGGAGATGCAGCAAAACCTGGCCTGGGCAGCACAACAGAGAGGGAGGAAAAAAGAAGAGGGGCGGGGAGCTGGACCGAGAGAGGTGGAGAAAGACAAAGAAGGTACAAAGAACAGGGCAGAGAGGGAGGAATGAAGCGAGAGGGCGCCGGGACAGCGAACGATGGAGGGAAGGGGCTGGGGGGGGATGCACCGCCCACCCCCCAAACCACATGGCGACCCGCTACAGGGTGGAGAGGGAGGACTTCAGCAAGAGGGGCAGAGAGCTGGCCAAAAGAGCACTGGAGAGCAAAAAGAATAGCGATGCGTCCGGAAAGAAGAGGGGGGGAACTTCTAAACGAGGGTCATTGGGGAGCTGGAGAGACTGAGATGGAGAAAGGACAAAAGCGACAGGCTAGAGGGTGGAGAGGGAAGAAGGAACGCCTAGGGACACAGAGCCGGCCCGAGAGAGCTGGAGAAAGGCAAAAGGTGGCCCGG
The DNA here is from genome assembly GCA_009819775.1 of Phoenicopterus ruber ruber. NCBI lineage: Eukaryota > Metazoa > Chordata > Aves > Phoenicopteriformes > Phoenicopteridae > Phoenicopterus > Phoenicopterus ruber. Next base: position 47,025 of record WNMK01000060.1, on the reverse strand, counting down.
GCGACAGGGCAGAGAGGGAGGGATTGAAAAACCAGGGGCAGGGAGCCGGCCAGAGAGAGAGGCAGACATCAAAAGAGAAAAAGCGACGGGCCACAGGGCAGAGAGGGGGGAACTGATAAACAGGGACAGGGGACCAGGCAGAGCGTGACGGAGAACGGAAAAAAATAGCAGCAGGCTCCAGGGAAGAGGGAGGAATGAAAGAACAGGGACTGGGAGCCAGTCAGAGAGAATGGAGAAAGAAAAAAACCAACCAGGGATGGGCTACAAGACGGAGAAGGAGGAAATCAAAACTAATGGCAGGGAGCTGCCCAGAGAGATGGAGATGGCGGGGAATAGCGGTGGGTGGGGGAAGAAGAAGGAGGAATAAATAGGGACGGGGAGGGATGGAGTAAAGGCAAAAATAGCAGCGGGGTCCAGGACAAGGAGGAAGAATTAAAAACCGGAGGCAGTGAGACAGACCGAGAGAGATGGAGAAAAGAAAAAAGCGACGGGTTATGCGGCAGAGAGGGAGGACTTAAAAACAGGGACGGGAAGCAAGCAAAAGTGAGCTGGAGAAGGGGGGAGGGAGGAATGAAAAGTCGGGGGCAGGGAGCTGGGAAAGGAGAGGCGGAGAAAGCACCAGAATCGCCAGGTGCTCCAGGGCCGAGAAGGAAGAAACTGACCAAGAGGGACAGGGAGGCAGAGAAAGCAAAACTACCGCTGGGCTACAGGACAGAGAGGGGGAGTGAAAACCAGGGATCCGGAGCCGGGCAGAGAGAGATGGAGAAAGAAAAAAAACCCAGGCAGGGGCAACAGGGCAGAGAGAGGGAAGAAGGAAAAAAGAGGGGAGAAGGAAAAAAGAGGGATGCAGAGAGAGAGAGACGGCCCAAGAAACCACTAGCGAGAGGCTCTAGGGAGGAGAGGGAGGAATGAAGAGAGAGGGCTGAGGAGCCAGCTGCAGAGCGACAGGCCCAGGCCGTATAGCAACGGCTGGAAGGCAGAGAGGGAGGGATGAAAACATAGGGAGGGGGAGCCGGGGCGGGGGGGAGACGGAGAAAGAGGTGGGGGCGGAAAGAAAGACAGGCTATGGGGAAGAGAAGGAGGACTTAAAAAATTGGGATCCAGAGCCGGACAGAGAGATGGAGAAAGAAGTCAAATCGCCCTGGGCTAAAGGGCCCAGCAGGAGGAAATTGAAAAAGAGGGAGCGGGAGCCAGCCAGAGAGAGACAGAGAAAGGGAAAAGATGCGATGGGCTCCAAGGTGCAGAGGGAGCAATTTCAAAAAAGAAGCGATCGGGAGCCATCCAGAGAGAGACGGAGAAAGGGAAGAGAGCGACAGGCCACAGGGCAGCGAGGGAGGAATTAAAAACCAGGGATGGGGAGCCGGACAGAGAGCGACGGAGAAAGGGAGAATAAAACATCACACGGTATCTTTGTTTCTTCTTTAACTGTTCCTGAAGTAGGAAACACTCACTATGGTGCCCTTGAGTGGCCTGACAGGTTTAGACCGAACTTCGATCTGGACCATTGCTGTGCTTGGAGGATGCTGTCCTTGAACACCAGCTGTAGTGAGCTCGGCCACCACGCCTGGGCAGTTGATTCCATCCCCTCCACAGCTCTGTCTCCAACAGTAACAGCTCCAGCCCATCCTGGCTGAGGGCACTGCTGCACATTTGAGCTGAAGCACCCCAGCTGTGGAACCAGGCAAGCTCAGACGTGCCTTATGGAAACCCGGTACCAAGTGTCCAAGACCCCATGTGTGCAAAGGCTTTGCTTCAGAGCAGAGACATGGCATGGACAAAAGAGAGCTGAATGTCTTTCTAGCCCCAGCACTACGCACCCAGAATGACATGCCTAAATTCACGCAACTGAAGACATCCCCCCAGCCTGGAAAAATTAGATCCTTCCCTGTCACCTTCCTGGTGACCTGCCTTAATATGGGACAAAAAAAAAAAAAAAGATTCTCATGCCCAGCTCCATATCTGATGGGGCACTGCCACAGCTGGAAAGAAGTGTCTCTGCCCAGCTGAGGGAGGGAACATCAGGGATTGCTTCAGGCTGTTTCCCAGCAGGTTCCCCTGGAGCCCCAGGGACACCTGGAGGGAGCCCCGAGGGGGCAGAGAAAGTGCTGCCTTGGGCTGGGCCTCTGCTGCTGAGCTGGGCCGGGCTCCTGGGTCGGAGGGAGCTGCTGGCAAGCGGGCAGCGCTGCCGAGAGCCAGCTCTGCCCAGGAGCAGCTCCTCTGCAAAGCGCAGCAGGGCTGAGGGCACTGCCTGCAGGCCCCGAGGGGAGAGGAGCGAGGCAGAGAGAGCTTAAAGGCAGCCTGGGGTGGGAGGGTGCTGAGAGCTCACTGAGGGAGAGATCTTCACAGCCCTTGGCACGGTAAGTCTCTGACTGCAGGACAATGCAGCTGCAGTTCCTGGAGGGATCTCCAGAAGCTGACATAGCCCACAGGCGATGGGCTCTGTCAGGAGAACTCTCAAAGCTTCCCTTGTGTAGGGGAGGAAGACGTGCTTTGGAGCAGGGATTCCCTGCTGCCCTGTCAGAAGGACAGGGTGTGATGGCTGCCTTCTTTCAGGGATGGCTGCAGGGTGTGAAGGTGGGTGTGCAGGCAGGGGTGGCCAGGGCTGTCCTTCAGAGCAGGGTCCCTGCACCCCAGGGGCTGTGTGCTGGGGCAGGGACTCTGCTGCCTGCCAGGGTCAGCACTCAGCCTGCCCGGGGAGCTCCCCACGGCGCTGTGGGGAGAAGCTGTGCGTGGACGGAGCGACCCCCATCAGGGCAGGGTCCTTCTGCTATTGAGAGGGTGCTGCGTGGGTCAGGGCTGCTCAGACCTCCAGATCACCGCTAGGAAACTTCCAAGGGGATGTTTCAAGGGGAAGGTCCAGGCAAGGTTTACTATAAAGATAAGGAGATTTCCCAAGTCTGTGTTTTCAGTTTCATACTCTGAGGGCAGGGGACAGGAGGGGAGGAAGAGGAAGAGGGAAAGAGAAGTAGCAAAGGACCTGTTTGAACAAGTCATTGAAACTCCTCAGCATATCTTGGAATGGTCAGTAGGTCTGCTAATAGCCTCCTGAAGTGCCTTCAGCCACTCCTATGCCTATAGACAGCACCAGCAGTGTGATCCCACTCCCTCCCAGAAAGGTGCAAGCCCAGGGCAGCTGGGAACAAGACGGAGGGACAGAGCAGCTCCCCGCACTCTGCACTAAGCCGCAGGCAACCTCTTGCCTCGCAGGGCTCACCCTGTTCTCCCCGAGTGCAGCAGAAATGCTGAGGGTTTCTGAGATCCAAGAAAACTCCGCAGGGGAAATGGAAGGGAGCTGTAAATGAAGCTCTCTCACACTGCCTTCTGCCATCCCGGTTCCTTAGCACTGGGAGTGCAGATGCTGACAAGCCCTTCTGCATTGGGCAGCGCTTTGATCTGACAAAGCTGAACACCAGGACTGCCCCTGCCCCCACCATTTCCATGAACCCACCACTGCAGAGCAGGGCTGACTTTTCAAGAGCTCATGGGCAGAGACCCTGCTCTTCATCATACACTCGTCCAGCACCAACCAGGGCTGAAGCCACGGAGCTGCAGGAAGTCTCCTGGGAAAGGAAAAGGGTGTCTGTGTGTGACAGGGGGAGCGTTATTGAGAAATGGCTTTGATTTTGCTCAAAGACATCTCCCCTAAGTTGTCACTTTGTTTTCTCCTATGACAGTCCCTGATGCCCAGAGGAAGCAAATGTCCAACGGCAGCTCCATCACCCAGTTCCTCCTCCTGGCATTCGCAGACACATGGGAGCTGCAGCTCTTGCACTTCTGGCTCTTCCTGGGCATCTACCTGGCTGCCCTCCTGGGCAATGGCCTTATCATCACTGCCATAGCCTGTGACCACCACCTCCACACCCCCATGTACTTCTTCCTCCTCAACCTCTCCCTCATCAGCCTGGGCTCCATCTCCACCACTGTCCCCAAAGCCCTGGCCAATTCCCTCTGGGACAATAGAACCATCTCCTACTTGGGATGTGCTGCCCAGCTCTTTCTCTTAGTCTTTTTCATTTCAGCAGAGTATTTTCTTCTCACCATCATGGCCTACGACCGCTACGTGGCCATCTGCCAACCCCTGCACTACAGGACCCTCCTGGGCAGCAGAGCTTGTGCCCACATGGCAGCAGCTGCCTGGGGCAGTGCGTTTCTCCATGCTCTTCTGCACACGGCCAATACGTTTTCACTACCGCTCTGCCAGGGCAATGCCCTGGACCAGTTCTTCTGTGAAATCCCCCAGATCCTCCGGATCTCCTGCTCACACGCCTACCTCAGGGAAACTGGGCTTATTGTGTTTAGTGCCTGTTTAGACTTCAGTTGTTTTGTGTTCATTGTGGTGTCCTATGTGCAGATCTTCAGGGCCGTGCTGAGGATCCCCTGTGAGCAGGGACGCCACAAAGCCTTTTCCACGTGCCTCCCTCACCTGGCCGTGCTCTCCCTATTTTTGATCATGGGCATATTTGCCTACCTGAAGCCCCCCTCCCTCTCCTCCTCAGCCCTGGATGTGGTGGTGGCAGTTCTGTACTTGGTGGTGCCTCCAGCAGTGAACCCCCTCATCTACAGCATCAGGAACCAGGAGCTCAAGGATGCAGTTTGGAAACTGATGACTGGTTGTTATTCTGAAGCAATAAACTGCCCGTGTTCTTCTGCACAGCAGTTATAATGTAACTCACTACAGGCCCAGCCTGCCGGCTCTATTTTTTGTTGCTGGTGGTTCTGTTTTACTTGTGATAATGCTGTCATCCCCTTCTAATTCACTGTCTGCTTTTCTATTCTGACCGAGGGTCTGTGGAAATGAGGAGCTGTGCTCTCTCTCTCTGTGTTTAAACAAAATAAAGGGCCCTGCAGTGACTTTTTTTCCCCTGAGATTCTTCCTCCAAGACCTTTTCTGGAGCTGCAGGGACATTGCTGTGTGCAGAGGTGGAGGGGAAGAGAGTCCCAGCATGGCAGCACTGCCAGGGAGCACCAGCGCTCGGTCTTTCCAGAGCTGCTCTCTTTTCACTTCCACACTCTCTTCCTGAGCCCTTGCGTTGGGTTTAAGGCCTGAGTGCTCTGGCAGCTTGGTCACTGTCCTGCTGCGTGGCAGTCCTGTGACCGCAGGCAGGGACAGGCAATGGGCACCTCTGTGACAGAGCTGGCCTCCCTCACAGCGTTTCTATAAAGAAAGGGGATCTCCCCAGGGCAGTGTCTGATGGCTTAGGTCTTCTTCCAAAGCTGCTCTCATGAACATGCCCAAGATAGTGGCCCACAGATGAAAACACCAGTGAAGAGCTAAACTGTGAGTGTGCGGGGTTGGGACATGCAGCAGTGTCCTCACACAGCCAGGCCTCCTGCGAGAGACCCGAAGGAGCAGCAGAGCAGAGTCTGGTCTGTGCCCGTGTTCGCTGGACACCCCGGGGAAGCTGCCCCAGGGCAATGATCATGGACTAGCCCCTCACAACCACCGTTGCCAGCACTGGCCTCTCAGCCCAGCTTGGAGAGGTTCTTTGTCCCTCCACGGAGGGACACCGAATGACTAGGTCAGAAGTCCATGTTGACATTGTACAGATGAGATGTAAGCATGCACGTCATGTGTGTGAGGTGGGATGAACCTGAGCGAGCACAAACACCCTCAGCTATTCCTTGAGGTTCCCTGAAGGCCTGTGAGACAGACAGTGTCTCAAGGTCACTTCACGTTGGGAGTAACATCCCAGGGGAAACTGCCTGAAGGCAGCATGGGGATGTGCTTCCTTGAACCGAGGTCCTCGTGTCCATTCCTCGTGCCGTGGGGCATCTCAGACAAGTGCAGAGCAGGACGACCCACCGCAGGGCTGAGGTGCCTCCCGCCCTCTGGGAGTGACAGCAGGAGGCCAGAGGGACACTATGACTGCTGCAGTGCACTGCCTCTGCGTGTGCAAGGGAAGGAGTCCTGTCTCTGAACACCCCTGGGTGCATGAGGCGTGCCCGAGGCCAGCTCAGATGTGGACACCTCACAGAACCTTTCTCACATTTCTGTGACTCCAGGAACAAACCCCAGCGGCCCAGGACATTCATCTCAGCTGCCTTGGGCAGGCTCATTGCAAGTGCTCCTCTCTGCTCTTTTCGTTCCTTCGGGCCTTTCCATTCATTCTTTTGGCTGTTCGTTCCCTTGCTTGCTCTCTCTGGAACTTGCTGTGCTGGGATAGATGCTGGGGAATATTCCTGTTCTGTGACTGCTGCTTGGGATGGGCTGTATCGGTCATCGGGCGTTGAGAAATTGTGCATTATTCATTTTATATATTCTGTTATCCTTGTATTTTTTTATTATAATGATCATTCTTAATATATAAATTATTACTTTTTTTTTTTCCTTTGCTGTCCTCGTGAACTGTTTTTATCTCAACCCACGAGTTTTCCTTTCTCTCTGATTCTCCTTCCCACCCCACTGGGTGATTGAGCGGCTGCGTGGTATTTGGGTTACCGGCTGGGGTTAAACCACGACAAACTCCTTTGTGGATGATGCAAAGCTGGGTGGAGGCCTTGAACAACCTCATCTAGTTCACCCTGCCTTGAGCAGGAGAGTGAGACAAGATGATGTTCAGGGCTCTCTTCCAACCTGAGTTACTCTAGGATTCAATGAATCTTTCCCTTGCAGAGGTTATTGAAAACAGAACAGGCAGAGGAAGAAGGAAAAAAGAAAGAGACAGAAGAGGAGATCTAAAAGGCGTCAACAGAAATACAGCAGTTCCTGTGAAGCAGCGTTAGCAACAAAAGGAGGGCTAAGGAGAAACTCCCTCCTTTATTGGATGTGGGGTGGGAAATAGTGACAAAGGCTGAGGAAAAGGCTGAGGTACTTAATGCCTTCTTTGCCACAGTCTTTAACAGCAAGTTAAGTTGTTCTCGGGGTACCCAGTCCCCTGAGCTGGAAGACAGGGATGGGGAGCAGAATGAAGCCCCCATAATCCAAGGGGAAATGGTTAGCGACCTGCTACACCACTTCCCCTGGGTTGGCATCATGGATCCTGGCACCCTTGCCAGCAGATTCTTGGGGATGATCCACAGTTGAAGTGGCCATTGGGAACCTGAGAAACTTGGCCCTATTATTAATAGACACATGAGCATCCATGAACACTCTTGGGTCATCTATGGTAAACTCAGGCTGAATAACTCAAGAGCAAGTCACTTCAAGTGGCTGTGACAGAGCCCATCACCTTGACCCAATTTGGGAAAATGTCACCTTCCATCGAGGGAAATTAAAGGGAGTAATGTGAAAAGACCCACCAGGTCAATCCACATAGTAAGGGAAAGTAATATTTATTATGCTGAGGATGCAGAAGGCAATGAGCATTGCATTATGCCTCAGAAGACTAAAGAAGATCTAATTAAGCTCATCCATGAGCTAAGGCAAACACTCGGAGCAGCCTCCTCACCTGAAGTCCTGCTCTTTGCCTCATTCCCTTCTCTCAGTAGCCTCAATGCTACCTTCTCATCCCTGACTGTTACATCCCTGACCAGCTCTTCATTGTTTGTAAGGATAAAGTCCTACAGAGTGCCTCACCTCACTTGCCGCCTCAGTCACCCTTGTCAGGAAGATCATAGAATCATAGAATTGTTTAGGTTGGAAAAGATTGAGTCTAACCATAAACCTAACACTGTCAAGTCCACCACTAAACCATGTCCCTAAGCACCATGTCTACACATCTTTTAAATACCTCCAGGGATGGTGACTCCACTTCCCTGGGCAGCCTGTGCCAGTGCTTGAAAAACCTTTCAGTGAATAAATTTTTCCAAACATCCAATTTAAACCTCCCCTGGTGCAACCTGAGGCCATTTCCCCTCATCCCGTCACTCGTTACTTGGGAGAAGAGACTGACCTCCACCTCTTGCAGTGAGGGGCCCAAAACTGAACCCAGTACTCGAGGTGCGGCCTCACCTGTCCCAAGTACAGGGGGACAATCCCTTCCCTAGCCTTGCTGGCCACCCTGTTTCTGACACAAGCCCAGATGCTATTGGCCTTCTTGGCCACCTGGGCACACTGCTGGCTCATCTTCAGCCGCTGTTGACCAACCCCCCCAGGTCCTTTTCCACCAGGCACTTTCCAGCCGCTCCCCCCCAAGCCTGTAGCGCTGCCTGGGGTTGTTGTGACCCAAGTGCAGGACCCAGCACTTGGCCTTGTTGAACCTCATACAATTGGCCTCAGCCCATTGATCCAGCTTGTCCAGATTCCTCTGTAGCGCCTGCCTGCCCTCCAGCAGATCAACACTCCCGCCCAACTTGGTGTCGTCTGCAAACTTACTGAGGGTGCACTCGATCCCCTCATCTGGCTCAGTGCTAAAGATGTCAAAGAGAACTGGCCCCAATACTGAGCCCTGGGGGACACCACTTGGGAGCGGCTGCCAACTGAGTGGCACTAACTCAGTGAACTGAATTCCTGAGTTCCTCAGTCAACTGGCTGCACACGGGCACAGCAGGTTTAACTTCATTGCGAACAAAAAGATTTAAACATGATGTAATTCAGGAAACCATAAACGACTCTCCTCAACCATATACTAAGTCCAAACTGCATCTAATGCAGTCTGCCTGTAACAAGGACCATCTGTACAAGAACTCTTTGAGACCTAGAGATGAAAAGGGATAGATATAAAAACAATTACAGAGTTGGCTAAAGAGACATTGAGACATACTACTGGAAGACAGGAGAGTTTTTAACTCCCTGAAGCTGGAAACAGCAGCTATATAGTTTCTTCAGCTTCTTCAGCGCGTCTTTGAGCTCCTGGTTCCTCATGCTGTAGATGAGGGGGTTCACTGCTGGAGGCACCATCGAGTACAGAACAGTCACCACCAGGTCCAGAGATGGGGAGAAGATGGAGGGAGGCTTCAGGTAGGCAAAAAATAAGGTGCTGATAAAAAGGGAGACCACGGCCAGGTGAGGGAGGCATGTGGAAAAGGCTTTGTGGCGTCCCTGCTCAGAGGGGATCCTCAGCACAGCCCTGAAGATCTGCACGTAGGAGAACACGATGAAAACAAAACAGCCAAACGCCACTAACAGACTAACCACAATAAGCCCAACTTCCCTGAGGTAGGCGTCTGAGCAGGAGAGCTTGAGGAGCTGGGGGATTTCACAGAAGAACTGGTCCAGGGCATTGCCCTGGCAGAGGGGGATTGAAAATGTATTGGCCGTGTGCAGCACAGCATTGAGAAACCCACTGCCCAAGGCAGCTGCTGCCATGTGGACACAAGCTCTGCTGCCCAGGAGGGTCCCGTAGTGCAGGGGTTGGCAGATGGCAACGTAGCGGTCATAGGCCATGATGGTGAGAAGAAAATACTCTGCTGAAATGAAAAAGACAAACAGAAAGAGCTGGGCAGCACATCCCGAGTAGGAGATGGCCCTGGTGTCCCAGAGGGAATTGGCCAGGGATTTGGGGACAGTGGTGGAGATGGAGCCCAGGTCGATGAGGGAGAGGTTGAGGAGGAAGAAGTACATGGGGGTGTGGAGGTGGTGGTCACAGGCTATGGCGGTGATGATAAGGCCATTGCCCAGGAGGGCAGCCAGGTAGATGCCCAGGAAGAGCCAGAAGTGCAAGACTTGCAGCTCTAACGTGTCTGCAAACGCCAGCAGGAGGAACTCACTGATGGAGCTGCCGTTGGACATTTGCTGCCTTTGGGTATGTGGCACTGTCATAGGAGAAAAAGTCAGTGACAAGTTAGGGTGGACTTCTGCAAGCAAAATCTAAACCATTTCCCATAGAAGCTCCCCCTGTCACACACAGACACCCTTTTCTTTTCCCAGGAGACCTTTTCTCATCTCAGTGGCTGGACTCTGGTTGGTGCTGGCCGAGTGTGCCGTGAGGAGCAGGGCCTCTGCCTGCTGGGTGCCGAGGTGTCAGCCCTGCTCTGCAGCAGTGGGTTCATGGACACGGTGCGGGCAGGAGACAGTGCTGATGCTGGACTTTCTCCGATGAAACTGCTGCTAACGCAGTAGGGTGTTTCCCTGTGCTTGCACCTTTCTCAGATGGACGGTGATCACACTCCCATGTTACTCTGAAAAGCCACCAGACACTGCTGAGAGCAGAGGGAGCCACTGCAGACCACTAAATGTCTCACCCTTTCTCAAGGTCTCAGCACCCCACTTCTAGCCAAGGACACATATGGCTCATTTCACCAACCCAACAGCATTTCCTCAGTTGAGAAAAGCTCACAGCTTGGAAGGACACCTCAAGGAGATAGCCAAGTGTCCTAACGATGGCATTTGATTAATGGAGATTCAGCTCATTCTCCAGCCCCACAGGCTGCTTTGTCCACAGCCCCACAGGGGAGAGGAAAGTTGGGACACTTGTTCCCATGGACACACCTGCAGGAAAGGACCCACAACATCAGCCTGTGACTCTGCAGCTGAAACTCCCATCCCCAGAGAGCCTGACAGCAAGAAGGAAATAGCAATAACAATAACACAGACCAGTGGAGACAGAAGGCAAATACCAGTGAGGGTGGGGCTGCGAGAGGCCAGGGCAGAGGCAGCCAGGCACTCGCGACAGCGTTCCCCTTACCCAGCTGGGCACGCCCCCTCCCACACACCAACATTGCCGAGCAGCTGCTCTCAGCCCCTGTGCTCTGCAGAGGGAACGGGGCCCGTGGCTGGAGAGCTGCCCCACGGCCATGCTGGAGCTCTGGCCGCAGAGGAGGTGGTTCACGCCTTGGAGCCCACAGCCCTGAGGACACAGGCTTTGCTGGGGGGGAGAGGAGGTGAGGGGGCTTGCTCAGAGGAAGGGGTCGGAATTGGAGGGGATGATAGGGAGTTTTCTGAACTCTCCCTCCCACAACATTTTAGGTTGTCATTTCCTCTCATTCGCTGGTCATTCCCTTGCTGCCGGCAGATTTTTTTTTCCCGGGAGGTGTTTTCCTGTGCCAGGTCTTTCCCCTGTCGGTGCTCAGAGACCCCATGGCAACCTCTGTGCACTGACCCCGGCCCTACAGAAACCTGCCTGTTTGCAGGGCCCTGGCTGGGCACATGTCCCTGTGTGCAGGTGGAAAAGGGCAGGTCACAAACACCCTGATGGGTCCAGCAAAGGTGATGCTGGTGCTGTCCGCAGGCAGACGAGTGGCTGAAGGCACTTTCGGAGGCTATTAGCAGACCTACTGATAGCTCAGACTTACAGTTCAGGAGACTCAGGGACTGGTTCAAGCATGAGAGCTCCTTTTCCATTTCTCCCCCCAAATTCCCCAAGAGAAGGAAACTGAAAACACAGACTCAGAAAAGCTCCTTATCTTTATAGTAATCCCTGCCTAGAGCTTCCCCGGAAAAGTGCCCTCGGAACTGTCCTGGGGTGATCTGGAGCTGTGAGCAGCCCTGACCCACGCAGCACCCCCTTGACAGCAGAAGGACCTTCTCCTGCCAGGAGTTGCTTCTTCCACCCACTGCTTCTCCCTGCATTGCTGACAGAAGCCCCCCGGGCAGGCTGAGTGCTGACCCTGGCAGGAGACAAAGTCCCTGCCCTGGCACACAGCCCCTGGGGCACAGGGACCTGCTCACCCCTGGCTGCACACCCGGCTTCACACCCTGCAGCCATTCCCAGGTGAAGGCAGCCGACATGCCAGGACACCCTCTGACGGTGCAGCAGGGAAGCCCTGCTCCAAAGCACGTCCTTTCTCTCTGCACTGGAGAAACTGTGAGAGAGTCCTCCTGACAGATCCATAGGCTGTGGGAGGTGCCAGCTTTAGGAGATCTTTCCAGGAACCGCAGCTGCATTGCCCTGCAGCCAGAGACTTACCCTGTTAAGGGCTGTGAAGCTTTTTCTCCAAGTGAGCTCTCCTCTGTCCTCCCACCCGAGGCTGCCTTTAAGCTCTCTCTGCCTCGCTCCTCTCCCCTCGGGGCCTGCAGGCAGTGCCCTCAGCCCTGCTGCGCTTTGCAGAGGAGCTGCTCCTGGGCAGAGCTGGCTCTCGGCAGCGCTGCCCGCTTGCCAGCAGCTCCCTCCGTCCCAGGAGCCCGGCCCAGCTCAGCAGCAGAGGCCCAGCCCAAGGCAGCACTTTCTCTGCCCCCTCGGGGCTCCCTCCAGGTGTCCCTGGGGCTCCAGGGGAACCTGCTGGGAAACAGCCTGAAGCAATCCCTGATGTTCCCTCCCTCAGCTGGGCAGAGACACTTCTTTCCAGCTGTGGCATTTCTCCTATCAGAAATGGAACCGGGCATGAGAATCACTTTGTTTATCCCATATTTAGGCAGGACACCAGGAAGGTGACAGGGAAGGATCTAATTTTTCCAGGCTGGGGGGATGTCTTCAGTTGCGTGAATTTAGGCATGTCATTCTGGGTGCGTAGCGCTGGGGCTAGAAAGACGTTCAGCTCTCTTTTGTCCATGCCATGTCTCTGCTCTGAAGCAAAGCCTTTGCACACATGGGGTCTTGGACACTTGGTACCGGGTTTCCATATGGCAAGGCTGAGCTTGCCTGGTTCCACAGCTGGGGTGCTTCAGCTCAAATGTGCAGCAGTGCCCTCAGCCAGGATGGGCTGGAGCCGTTACTGTTGGAGACAGAGCTGTGGAGGGGATGGAATCAACTGCCCAGGCGTGGTGGCCGAGCTCACTACAGCTGGTGTTCAAGGACAGCAACCTCCAAGCACAACAATGGTCCAGATCGAAGTTCGGACTATTCAAGGGCACCATAATGAAGGGCACCATGAGGACATGGACCTCAGTTCTGCTGGGGGTCCCAGCTCCAGCAAAGCCCTCAGCCAGCCCCACCACAGGCTGGCCTACCCTGTCCCACGTCTGTGCCTGTTTCCCTGCAGATTTTAACCACCACCCCTTTTTCCCAAACTCACTCTGACCCAGGGATCTCCCAGGCTTTACTGATGTCTCTCTCTCCTCACTGGCTGTTGCTTCAAGCACAAAGCTGTCTTTTCCTGAGGTTTTGCGGATGGCTGTGACTTCCCCATAACATGTGCAGCTTCTTCCAAAGCCTAATGCTCCTCAATCGCCAACGATGCTCCAGTCCCTAGACTCCCTTGAATCCTCCATTTCGCTCCATATCCCAGCACTGAACTGCACGTCCTGCTGCTTCTGCTGCCTCAAAATAAAAACTGAACCTATTTCACTTCAGCATGACACCTCCCCCTCTCCCCTGCTTCAGGTCATCTTCTGCCTTTAATACGCTCACTGTTACACTTCACTGTGCAGTTCAACAATGATTTGACAACGATTTAGGTGATCATTTACAACAAAATTTAGATGGTGATTAGGTGATGATTTTGACAGCAGTCAAGCACTCTGCTACTTACTGCACTTCTAACAATTAAGCTATAGTTGGATATATCAATAAATGTCACTAGCATACAATATACTTTTAGGCCTCATGTAAAATGTTGCTGACCTCGTTACAGATGTCAGATACTGGGTAAGAGGTGTCTCAGCCTCGAGGAGTAACCTTGAGAAATGTCCCTGCTCAAGGGGAAATCACCGCCGTGCAACCTGCTGCCATACAGGAGAGCTCAATGGGCTCTGGGGGCTAAAGATATTTCAGACAAAAATTGATTGACTTGTAGTTAAAGCCCCCTTTGGTGTATGTGCAGGAGTACAGCTGTAGCAGTTTTAGCTTTCGTCAGCCCACGGGCTCCTCACGATCACCTTCTCCTCTGGAAGAATCCACCTTATGATATCACACATTTTATGAGACTCCACTCACTGCCTGCCCAGACTCACATGCTGTCCCTGAAGTTTCCCTGACATCTCCTGGCAGGTCCTGATTTCTCTCCAGGATGGCAGCTGCTGTCATCCCCACCGCAGGTGTGACACTGCCAGGCAGATAAGTCCAAGACCAGTTGCTGTCTCCCTGGACACGTCCCACCAAGACAGGAGCTCTCCCTCCAACTCTTGGTCCCTAACAGATCACCCTGGGACTCTGAGTTTGTCTGAGTCTCCCAGAACCTGTGGAGAAGCCCAAAACAGCAAGAGGCCGGTTTTGGGAGCTGCTCCTTGGCTGGTTTCCTGACACCAGCTGTGGAAGTGCCTGAGCAGTCACTCAGCCCCTCCCAGTGCCCGCCCTTCCATGAGGTGATCTTTCCTCTGCTTGGCTGCCTGGGATTCCCCCTTGCTCCTCCCATCCAATGATGGGTCAGACAGTTTATCAATCATCCCTGTGCTGCTCCCCCACCAGGTGTGATTGGTGGAGCCAGCAGGCCCCGGCAGGGTGAGGGGCAGCTGCACGCCACAGGCCCCCATCCTGGACCGTGCTGGCTCATGGGTGCACGGATGGCAACCAAACGCTGCCACCAACAGCCACCAACATCGCACGTCGCTCCCTCTCAGCAGCTGCTGCCTCCCTTGACCATGCAGGAGCAGAGACAGCATCTGCAATCGGCTGGGGTGGGCGAGTATGGCCTTATATACGTGCCCTGGCCCCAGCACACAAAGGAGGGGTGGGGTCGCATGGCCTTACAAGGTATGTCCTGGCCCCAGCACACAAAATTTGTGCCACCTGATGCCATCTCCTGTGAACGCGCAGTTGTGTTCATCATCTTGTTGAGGCCTTGTGACTGGTCTGGCTGGGAACAGCTGGTCACGCTGCCCAGGTGCAGCTCCCCTGAGGTGATGCTCTCTCTGATTGGCTGCCTGGCCTGTCACTCTGCCCTGGTTTGGGGCCCGCCCTTCCCTGGGGTGATGCTCGCTCTCATTGGCCGCTAGGTGGTCAGGCTGCTGTGCTGCAGTGCCCGCCCTGCTCCTGTGGTGATGACCTCTGGTTGGTCGCCTGGTCTATCACTCTGACCCGGTTTGGGGCGTGCTCTTGCCTGAGGTGATGCTCTCTCTGATTGGCTGCCTGAGGGGTCACCCACCTGCTCCCAGTGCCCGCCCTTCCATGAGGTGATCTTTCCTCTGCTTGGCTGCCTGGGATTTCCCCTTGCTCCTCCCATCCAATGATGGGTCAGACAGTTTATCACTCATCCCTGTGCTGCTCCCTCACCAAGCGTGATTGGTGGAGCCAGCATGCCCTTCTCCTGCACAGTGCCCAGTTTTCCCTGACTTGCCACCTTTCCTGCAGGCCTCGAAGCTTGATTGGCTGTTTACATATCAATCACGTGCCTTGCCCCGCCTCCTCAAATGCAATTGTCTGTCCTGGGTCCCCTGACTCCCCACAGACTTCTGGGCAGACGTTGCCAGGCGACCGGCTCCGCCTTCAGGGTTTAGACCCTCAGATTGAAACTGTAGGCCCTAAGAAAAGGCTATGGGTCACGAAAGACAGGTTGGAACCCCAGAAATGAGGATTTTGGCCCTAAAAATGGGGCGTTGGGCACTCAAAGTCTGGGCTAGATGCTACAAATGACGCTTTGGACCCTGCAAAGGAGGGGAACCTATTGGTTCCTCTATGGCCCCCAGAAATGAAGCTTTGGTCCCTAAAATAGGGCTTTGGGCACTCCAGTGGAGGCTTCAAGCTGTAAACGAGGGGCTTGGACCCTATAAATGAGAGTCTGAGCTCTGAAAAGGAGAGTTTGGGCTTTAAAAATGGGGCTTTGGGCCCTAAAAATGGGGCTTTGGAAATGATATAGAGGTTTTGAATCCTGAAATGAGGGTTTGTGCCCTCAAATGATGCTTCAGTACCAAACACTAAGGCTTTGCACCCTAAAAATGGGTCTCTGGACTCTCAAAATGAGGCTTTGGGCACTCACAATTGCAGACTGAATCATTAAAAATGAGGCTTTGGTCCCTGAAAAGGCGTCTTTGGAAGCTAAAAACAAGGGTTTGGGCCCGAAAATGAGCCTTTAGACCCTAGAAGTAAGGCTTTGGACTCTAAAAATGAGGCTTTGGACCTCCAAAATGAGACTTTGGGGCTTAAAAATGATGATCTGGTCCCTTAAGGTGAGTCTTTGGACCTTAAAAGGGGGCTTGGAACTTATAAATTATGGTTTGTACCCTAAAAAGGAGGCTTTGGGCCCTAAAAAGGAGGCTTTCAACCCTAGAATCAAAGCTTTGGACTCTACAGCTGAGGCTTTGGGACCTAAAGAGGAGGCTTTGGACCCTAAAAGAGGGCTCTGGACTGTAAAAATGAGGGTTTGGATACTCAAAATATGGCTTGGACCATAAAATGACTGGCTGGATCCTAAAAATGCTGCTTTGGAGCCTGAAAATGAGGCTTTGGCAAGTAAAAATGTGTCTTTGGACTCTAAGAAGCAGACTTTGCAAACTGAAGTCAAGCCTTTGGACTATAAAAATGAGGCTTTGGAAGGCAAAACTAAGACTTTGGAAAGGCAAAATGAGGCTTTGGACACTATAAGTGTAGCTTTGGAGCCTAAAAAGAGGCCTTCTGCCCTAAAAGTGAGGGTTTACACCCTAAAAATGAAACGACGGGCCCTAAAATAAGGCTATGGGTCATAAAGGACAGGTTTGGACCCTAAAAATGAGGATTTGGGCCCTAAAAAGGAGGCCTTGGGCACTGAAAGGATGGGCTAGATGCTAAAAATGAGACTTGGGACCCTGAAACCCAGGGGAGCCTCTTGGTTCCGACCTGAGCTGGCTTTGCTGCCCAATAACTCCAGGCAACAGACCCCCTCTCCTGCCCTGAGCGACCCCCATTCCAGATGGAGCCCAAAGTCATGGAGCAAATGGACTCAGCGGCCATTTTGTGGGCATTGTGGAAATGACAGGGGTGGACCACAGGCTAAGGGAATGCTGCCTGTGTATTGTGCCAAAGGATGGGAAGGGGAGCGGTGGTTCATGAGGATGCACTGGATAGTGGGGGACCTGCGCCTGACGTCAATGGTATGGAATAAGGGGTGGAGAAAGGACGGTCGTGGTTTAACCCCAGCCGTAACTGAGCCCCACACAGCCACTCGCTCACTCCCCCCAGCTGGATGGGGGGAGAGAATCGGAAGGGTAAAAGTGAGAAAACTCGTGGGTTGAGACAAGAAGTTTAAGAATTGAAATAAAAGAAAAAGACTAAAAAAGTGTAACGAAAAGGAAAATAACAAAGAGAGAGAAATAAAACCCAAGACAGACAAGTGATGCAAATGAAAACAATTGCTCAGCACCAACCGACCGATGCCAACCTCCCCCCAGTTTTATTGCTGAGCGTGATGTCATAGGGTATGGAATATCCCTTGGGTGAGTTGGGGTCAGCTGTCCCGGCTGCATCCCCTCCCAACTCCTTGTGTCCCCCCAGCCTCCTCGCTGGTGGGGTGGAGTGAGGAGCAGGAAAGGCCTTGACTCTGTGCAAGTGCTGCTCAGCAGTAACAAAACCATCCCTGTGTTATCAACCCTGTTTCCAGCACAAACCCAAACCACAGCCCCATACCAGCTACTGGGAAGAAAATTAACTCTATCCCAGCCCAGACCAGCACAGCTCCCCAGGATAAGAGAGGATTTTGATGCCGGGACAAATGACGACTTGCCAGCTTGGCAGAGCGCGCGTGCCTTTTCAAAGAGAGCCATTTTCCAGGGGAGAATTTAATTTCTCAGAGGCTCAGTAGGGCCAGCAGCACAGCGACCGCAGGCTCCATCGGGGTGGCGCCGTCTCTGTTGTCAGGATGTAGATGGTCTGAGCTGCCAGGGAGCTGACCAAGCGGTCGCTGTCTCTCCTCAAGGGCAGGAGGGCTGCGAGAGAAGGAAGCAGAGCAGCCGTGAACCCCCACTGCCTGCAGAGACCCCCAAGGAGTCCCCTCCAGACCACGCCAGCCCCACCCATCTCTTTGCCTGGCCAGGAGGAGCAGGTGAGACAGACAGACCGTCTGGAAGCTGCTGCTCAGGAATGCCCCAGGGGCCCCTGAGAGGTTCCTCTGCCCCTGAAGCGTTATCCTGGAGCAGGGCCAGGCATGGCACACCCTGGCCAGGCTCTGTCCCCTGCCCCACCAGCCCCGGCCAGCCCAGCACTGCCCCTACTCACCGTTGCAGACATCCCACAGCTTCTCCGAGCTCCGGTTCCTCACGTGCTGCACAGCAAGCCCTAGGCACAGAGCTCCTGTCAGACCTCTGCTCCCCAGCACGCTGCCAGCAGGACAGCCCCCGGCCCTGCCAGCGCAGCTGCACACCCTCCTCCCCCTCAGCAGGGCTGAGCCCAGGGAAGGACAGTCCCCGAGGGCGGTGGGACTGAGCAAGGCTCCCGGCGAGCCCACCTGCGTGCCGGGCCCTCCTCGGGGCAGCCGGGGCTCTGGCAGCCGCGGGGCTGCCCCTCGCTGCCAGCACAGCGGTGGGGACTGGGGCCAGGCTGCCGGAAGAGGGACCCTGGGGGCTGTGGCTCACCGATGAACCTGACGGCCGCCTCTCGCAGGGTGACCTGAGTGTCCTTCAGGTACGGCAGGCTCTGGCACATATATTCTTCCACCCTGCTCCTGTCGTGCAGTAGCTGGAGAGAGCACAAGGGCAGGGGGCTGATACAGACCCTCCCCAGCCGTCCGGACGAGTCCCTCCTACCAGTGCCCTCCTTCCCTCCCAGACAGGAGCCCTGTGGGGCTCAGGTTCAGAGAGCTGCAGGCACAGGGGGCCTGGGGGTGCTCAGACTCCTCTGTCCCACTGCCAGGGCTGACATGGGCCAGGATCTTGTGTAGCACCCTGGGGCAGGTTGGGGAGAGGGGCCTGGAGAAGAGCCCTTGGGGGGTCTGTGCTTGAAGGCAGGGAAGCAGGATGCAGCTCCAGGCTGTGGGCTCCGGGCTGGAGCAGGGCAGGCGAGGCACAGCTGCACAGCCCTGCCCATGGGCATGTGGGGCAGCCCTCGTCCAGCCCGGCCCTGGGCCGTGGGGCTTGTCCTCACCAAGCACTCTCCAATCAGATGTGTCTGACATGTCTCGGCCAGGTAGCTGAGCTTCCTCCTCCCCAGGAACTCTGCGCAAGTGAGGAGAGTGTCCCTAGAGGCCTGCAGAGAAGCAGAGGCTGTGAGATGGCACCAGAGCCCAGGGGGAGACCTGGCATCCTCCTCCTCTTGGCCAGGCTCCGAGCTGTTCCCAGCCCCTTACGCCCAGGCCACCCCCGTGGTGTCAGCACGCCCTGCCCGCCATGTCACTGCACCTTGGCCACGCTCTCGATCTGGTCGTTCATACGGAAGAAGAGTGGGAGCAGGACCCTCTGCACTTTCTTCTTCATCTTTTTCTTGTTTCTCCCCACCGCCATCTTCATCACATCTTTGAAGAGGCTGATGGAGAGCTCCCGCACCTGGCTGGACTCCTGGGAGGGAGGAGGACAGAGGGACTTCAGCAACAGCCGCTCCCTGCCCACGGTGAGCAAGGGCGTTAGCGTGGCTGATGCGAGGGGAGATGCTCCGGGGTCGGATCCTGAACACAGGAGCTGTGGGCCGGATCTGCAGCTGCGGCTGAACGGCTCCAGAGCCCTGAAAGGCCACGCAAGAGGAGCGAGGAGGGGAGCCCTGCCCGAGTGCTGCCCACAGGGCTGGGCCGAAGGGCAGCTGTCGTTGCAGAGGGCCCATCTGCAGAGCTCAGGCTCCCATGGCAGCCTTACATCATCCAAGAGGGGCAGGAGCTTCTCCGCCAGCTGCAGAGCGATGAGGCTGGCCTCCTTCCTCTTCATGTGAGCCACCATGTTCCTGAAGAACACCAGGGCCTTCATCTTGACATCGGTGTTGGCATGCTGCAGGGTCTCCATGAGGTCTGGCAGCAGGACCCGTATTTTTCTTGCCTGTATGAAACACACAGTTTCCTTATTGTGAAGTGGTGAAAGACCACCCTGGCAAACCTGCGCTGGTCGCTGAGCACCAGCCTCCCATCCGGCTTCCCAGCAGACGGCACAGGAGTCACTGCAGCAGCCTCCTGGCCGGCAGTGGCCACTGATGGGGATGCGGGGAGAGCAGGAGGAAGGGAAGGGAGAGCAGTGTCCCCAGCTCGGCCACCCCCTTTTCCGACCAGCCTGAAGGGGCAGATGGATCGGTAACCCTCTGTGCCTGGAGGGCTCCCCAGGCACCCACCAGGCCCCTCCAGAGCAGGGAGGGTGACTGGAGCTGTCACCCCACGTTCTGACTCCCAGCCAAGGCCAAGCCTCCGCCTTACCCACTGCCCCAGGCCCCGGCTGCCAACGAGGCTCCACTTGATGATGCCTCACTCACCGTCTCAGGTGTCTTTGAAAGCGTGATGAGGGCACTGAGCACCAGCGAGAGCATCAGCAGGCTTGGATGCCTCAGGTACCTCTGGGCTTTGTACAGGGCAGCAAACTCCTCGGTTTCAATGTCGGCGCAGACCAGCAGCTAAAACAAAGACAGCGGTGAGAGGCAGGCAGGCAGGCGGGGAGGGGGCCGTGCCTGTTTTCCTGGGGAGGCAGGCACAGCCCTGAAGCTGAGCATGGTCACTCACAGACAAGGGAAGGATGCAGGCGTCCTCCGCGGCACAGCTGAACACCTTGCGCAGCTGCTGGTCCTGGAGCACGTTGAGCAGCTCCGTCAAGACGCTCCACAAAGCCCAAGGCACGGAGATCATCACCTCCCACATGGCCCGGGCAGCGCTGCAGACCCAGGGTGCTCAGTGAGTCTCTGGGCCCCTCTCCCCACAGGGAAGAAGCCCTCAAGGCTGTCTGGGCCAGTACCTGTCACATGCTGGAGAGATCTTTAGCAGGCTCCTGACCGCTTCCCTGGGGCACCACTTGGTCAGCAGGAGAAGGAGTGAGTCCAGGCTGTACCGGGCTGGCTCCGTGCGGATGCACTCCACGTTTTTGTGGATGTATCTCATGATCTTTGGCACCTGGAGGGGACACAGGTGAGGGTGGTGCTGCCATTGGAGTGCAGCCATTTCCCCAGCTGCTGGCACTGCAACTGCTGCCTTTTCTGTCCCTCTCTGCTGCCTTGAAATGGGTTCAGGTGCCCGAGACAGCTGGGTTAGGGAAGGAGGGAAGAACAAGGCTGACAGGGCTCACGGGCAGGGCAGTCCAGCCACAGGGCACTTACATCCGTCAGCCAGGAGGCAGGGTCTCGCACGGCCATGTCCAGGACGCTGCTGCCCATCTGCCTGTCACAGATGTCATCTGCTGTCAAGGCCTCGATGGCCACGAGGAGAACGTCTGTCATCTGAGAAGGCTGGAGGTATTCTCCAAACACCTACAGGAGGAAGGAAGGGAGGGAAGACATGTCATGCCGAGCACCCTGATGGTGCCACTTGGCTGAGCAGCACGAGAGCTCCTGCAAGAGATGCCCGGCAGTGCTGTCAGCACTGGTGGCTCGCTGGTGGCAGCTGGAGCTGCAGCTGGGACACTGGAGTGCTGCCCTCGCATAGTCCCTGCTCAGGGACAGCTGGAACCCTCTCACCGGGGCACAGCGCGGCCATGCCAGCCCCACTGATTCTGGGTCCCTTTGCTCACATAAGCCTCCTGCCGATGCCACGGACAAGAGTCCCAGCAAGGGGGAAGCTCATTACCGTAGTCATGTTTCTGCTGCTGTCAAGCGAAGAAAGCAACCAGGTGCTCTCAGAATCTGAATCTGGTTGGAGCTCTGGATGCTCTGGATTCTCCTCTGGCAGTGTCTTGCCTACATGGAGGGGCAAACAGAAGCGTTGGTAGGACACAGCATCTTTGCCAACAAGCTTCCCAAAGGGTGAAAAGAGCTTTAAGCTCGGCACAGCTGAGGAGGGAGGCTGTGCTGGGGCCGGCTCCCAGCCCCAAGTAGCCCTGGTATTCAAGCACCGCCGTGCCCCCTGCCCATGGGACCCCTGCTGCCAGCGTGCCGAGGAAATGGGATCCCGGCATCGAGCCGGTCGCGCTTGCGCTCACTGGCCCCAACCCTGCCAGCCCCGGGGGGCCTCTCACTCACCAGTCTGCAGCAGCTGGACTGTGGACACCTCATAGGGGTCCGGCAGAGAGCTGCTCTCCTGGGGAGCCCCCACCTCTTCCCAGGCTGCCCTGGGGGGGCTGGGGAGTCTCTCCGCCATTCTGCGAAATGGAGGAAAGTGGTGGTGGGAAAGGGCGGCAGATTAAGGGAAATGCTTCGGTGCTGCGGGGCCACTTGGGGCAGCGGTGAGACACGTGGGCTGTGCTTGGGGGTTTCCTCGCCAGCTCCACGCTCCCGCCTTGTGCTGTCTGTGTCTTGTCAGACACTGCAGGGCCACGGTCACGCTGGCTATATACCACGCCATGGGGTGTCACAAAGGGGGGCCGTTGATGTCACAAAGTGTCATCGGTGCTGAGGTAGACAGAGCAGGGCATAAGACTGGGGTTGTTCCTGCGCCTTTGTCACTCTCGATCTTGAGGGAATGGAGATCGCAGAGTTTTTGGCTCGCTCCCGAGCAAGAAGAATGCCTGGTGCTCGTGCCTCAGCGGGTGCTGAGAGACAGCCATGGAAGGCCCGGGACCTGAACGGGTATGCTTGAAAAATCCCCCTCGCCTTTCCCCAAGTGTATTTTCCACCTCCTCAGCTGGGGCGGGTGGGGGGTGGACAGAGAAAGAACACGAGGGCAGCCTGTGGCCCAAACCCTCTTTTTCAAGGTCCAAACTCTCATTTTGAGGGTCCAAGCCCCTCGTTTACAGCTTGAAGCCTCCACTGGAGTGCCCAAAGCCCTATTTTAGGGACCAAAGCTTCATTTCTGGGGGCCATAGAGGAACCAATAGGTTCCCCTCCTTTGCAGGGTCCAAAGCATCATTTGTAGCATCTAGCCCAGACTTTTGAGTGCCCAACGCCCCATTTTTAGGGCCAAAATCCTCATTTTTAAGATCCAAACCTGTCTTTCGTGACCCATAGCCTTTTCTTAGGGCCCACAGTTTCAATCTGAGGGTCTAAACCCTGAAGGCGGAGCCGGTCGCCTGGCAACGTCCGCCCAGAAGTCTGTGGGGAGTCAGGGGACCCAGGACAGACAATTGCATTTGAGGAGGCGGGGCAAGGCACGTGATTGATATGTAAACAGCCAATCAAGCTTCGAGGCCTGCAGGAAAGGTGGCAAGTCAGGGAAAATGGGCACTGTGCAGGAGAAGGGCATGCTGGCTCCACCAATCACTCTTGGTGGGGGAGCAGCACAGGGATGAGTGATAAACTGTCTGACCCATCATTGGATGGGAGGAGCAAGGGGAAATCCCAGGCAGCCAAGCAGAGGAAAGATCACCTCATGGAAGGGCGGGCACTGGGAGCAGGTGGGTGACCCCTCAGGCAGCCAATCAGAGAGAGCATCACCTCAGGCAAGAGCACGCCCCAAACCGGGTCAGAGTGATAGACCAGGCGACCAACCAGAGGTCATCACCACAGGAGCAGGGCGGGCACTGCAGCACAGCAGCCTGACCACCTAGCGGCCAATGAGAGCGAGCATCACCCCAGGGAAGGGCGGGCCCCAAACCAGGGCAGAGTGACAGGCCAGGCAGCCAATCAGAGAGAGCATCACCTCAGGGGAGCTGCACCTGGGCAGCGTGACCAGCTGTTCCCAGCCAGACCAGTCACAAGGCCTCAACAAGACGATGAACACAACTGCGCGTTCACAGGAGATGGCATCAGGTGGCACAAATTTTGTGTGCTGGGGCCAGGACATACCTTGTAAGGCCATGCGACCCCACCCCTCCTTTGTGTGCTGGGGCCAGGGCACGTATATAAGGCCATACTCGCCCACCCCAGCCGATTGCAGACGCTGTCTCTGCTCCTGCATGGTCAAGGGAGGCAGCAGCTGCTGAGAGGGAGCGACGTGCGATGTTGGTGGCTGTTGGTGGCAGCGTTTGGTTGCCATCCGTGCACCCATGAGCCAGCACGGTCCAGGATGGGGGCCTGTGGCGTGCAGCTGCCCCTCACCCTGCCGGGGCCTGCTGGCTCCACCAATCACACCTGGTGGGGGAAGCAGATGATTGATAAACTGTCTGACCCATCATTGGATGGGAGGAGCAAGGGGAAATCCCAGGCAGCCAAGCAGAGGAAAGATCACCTCATGGAAGGGCGGGCACTGGGAGGGGCTGAGTGACTGCTCAGGCACTTCCACAGCTGGTGTCAGGAAACCAGCCAAGGAGCAGCTCCCAAAACCGGCCTCTTGCTGTTCTGGGCTTCTCCACAGGTTCTGGGAGACTCAGACAAACTCAGAGTCCCAGGGTGATCTGTTAGGGACCAAGAGTTGGAGGGAGAGCTCCTGTCTTGGTGGCACGTGTCCCAAGGAGACAGCAACTGGTCTTGAACTTATCTGCCTGGCAGTGTCACACCTGCGGTGGGGATGACGGCAGCTGCCATCCTGGAGAGAAATCAGGAACTGCCGGGAGATGTCAGGGAAACTTCAGGGACAGCATGTGAGCCTAGGCGGGCAGTGAGTGGTGCCTCATAAAATGTGTGATATCATAAGGTGGATTCTTCCAGAGGAAAAGGTGAATGTGAGGAGCCCGTGGGCTGACAAGGGCCCTGCAATGCCAGGAGAGGCTGTGAGGAGCCCATGGGCTAATGAGGGCCCTGCAATGCCAGGAGAGGCTGTGAGGAGCCAGTAGGCAAAGGAACGTAAGACTAGAGAGTGGTTCAGGACACTATGACGGATGCCCCAACTCTGACCAAGTGAACAGTACTTTGGTTCAGGCCTCGCTGACAAGTAGCCCTGGCTGAAATCAGCTCTGCTGTGCGAACCGTGAGAGCTGGGCTGGGCCGTATCTTCTCAGGGACTAAGGAGTCTTGGCCATGTCTTACCAGGAGCTGACAGGCCCAGGCTGAGCTGGGACTAGGCAAAGCTAAAACTGCTCAGCTGTACTCCTGCACATACACCAAAGGGGGCTTTGACTACAAGTCAATCAATTTTTGTCTGAAATATCTTTAGCCCCCAGAGCCCATTGAGCTCTCCTGTATGGCAGCAGGTTGCACGGCGGTGATTTCCCCTTGAGCAGGGACATTTCTCAAGGTTACTCCTCGAGGCTGAGACACCTCTTACCCGGTATCTGACATCTGTAACGAGGTCAGCAACATTTTACATGAGGCCTAAAAGTATATTGTATGCTAGTGACATTTATTGATATATCCAACTATAGCTTAATTGTTAGAAGTGCAGTAAGTAGCAGAGTGCTTGACTGCTGTCAAAATCATCACCTAATCACCGTCTAAATTTTGTTGTAAATGATCACCTAAATCGTTGTCAAATCATTGTTGAACTGCACAGTGAAGTGTAACAGTGAGCGTGTTAAAGGCAGAAGATGACCTGAAGCAGGGGAGAGGGGGAGGTGTCATGCTGAAGTGAAATAGGTTCAGTTTTTATTTTGAGGCAGCAGAAGCAGCAGGACGTGCAGTTCAGTGCTGGGATATGGAGCAAAATGGAGGATTCAAGGGAGTCTAGGGACTGGAGCATCGTTGGCGATTGAGGAGCATTAGGCTTTGGAAGAAGCTGCACATGTTATGGGGAACTCACAGCCATCCGCAAAACCTCAGGAAAAGACAGCTTTGTGCTTGAAGCGACAGCCAGTGAGGAGAGAGAGACATCAGTAAAGCCTGGGAGATCCCTGGGTCAGAGTGAGTTTGGGAAAAAGGGGTGGTGGTTAAAATCTGCAGGGAAACAGGCACAGACGTGGGACAGGGTAGGCCAGCCTGTGGTGGGGCTGGCTGAGGGCTTTGCTGGAGCTGGGACCCCCAGCAGAACTGAGGTCCATGTCCTCATGGTGCCCTTCATTATGGTGCCCTTGAATAGTCCGAACTTCGATCTGGACCATTGTTGTGCTTGGAGGTTGCTGTCCTTGAACACCAGCTGTAGTGAGCTCGGCCACCACGCCTGGGCAGTTGATTCCATCCCCTCCACAGCTCTGTCTCCAACAGTAACGGCTCCAGCCCATCCTGGCTGAGGGCACTGCTGCACATTTGGGCTGAAGCACCCCAGCTGTGGAACCAGGCAAGCTCAGACGTGCCTTATGGAAACCCGGTACCAAGTGTCCAAGACCCCATGTGTGCAAAGGCTTTGCTTCAGAGCAGAGACATGGCATGGACAAAAGAGACCTGAACGTCTTTCTAGCCCCAGCACTACGCACCCAGAATGACATGCCTAAATTCACGCAACTGAAGACATCCCCCCAGCCTGGAAAAATTAGATCCTTCCCTGTCACCTTCCTGGTGTCCTGCCTAAATATGGGATAAACAAAGTGATTCTCATGCCCGGCTCCATATCTGATGGGGCACTGCCACTGCTGGAAAGAAGTGTCTCTCCCAGCTGCGGGAGGGAACATCAGGGATTGCTTCAGGCTGTTTCCCAGCAGGTTCCCCTGGAGCCCCAGGGACACCTGGAGGGAGCCCCGAGGGGGCAGAGAAAGTGCTGCCTTGGGCTGGGCCTCTGCTGCTGAGCTGGGCCGGGCTCCTGGGACGGAGGGAGCTGCTGGCAAGCGGGCAGCGCTGCCGAGAGCCAGCTCTGCCCAGGAGCAGCTCCTCTGCAAAGCGCAGCAGGGCTGAGGGCACTGCCTGCAGGCCCCGAGGGGAGAGGAGCGAGGCAGAGAGAGCTTAAAGGCAGCCTCGGGTGGGAGGACAGAGGAGAGCTCACTTGGAGAAAAAGCTTCACAGCCCTTAACAGGGTAAGTCTCTGGCTGCAGGGCAATGCAGCTGCGGTTCCTGGAAAGATCTCCTAAAGCTGGCACCTCCCACAGCCTATGGATCTGTCAGGAGGACTCTCTCACAGTTTCCCCAGTGCAGAGAGAAAGGACGTGCTTTGGAGCAGGGCTTCCCTGCTGCACCGTCAGAGGGTGTCCTGGCATGTCGGCTGCCTTCACCTGGGAATGGCTGCAGGGTGTGAAGCCGGGTGTGCAGCCAGGGGTGAGCAGGTCCCTGTGCCCCAGGGGCTGTGTGCCAGGGCAGGGACTTTGTCTCCTGCCAGGGTCAGCACTCAGCCTGCCCGGGGGGCTTCTGTCAGCAATGCAGGGAGAAGCAGTGGGTGGAAGAAGCAACTCCTGGCAGGAGAAGGTCCTTCTGCTGTCAAGGGGGTGCTGCGTGGGTCAGGGCTGCTCACAGCTCCAGATCACCCCAGGACAGTTCCAAGGGCACTTTTCAAGAGGAAGCTCAAGGCAGGGATTACTATAAAGATAAGGAGCTTTTCTGAGTCTGTGTTTTCAGTTCGGTACTCTTGGGGAATTTGGGGGGAGAAACGGAAAAGGAGCTCTCATGCTTGAACCAGTCCCTGAGTCTCCTGAACTGTAAGTCTGAGCTATCAGTAGGTCTGCTAATAGCCTCCGAAAGTGCCTTCAGCCACTCGTCTGCCTGCGGACAGCACCAGCATCACCTTTGCTGGACCCATCAGGGTGTTTGTGACCTGCCCTTTTCCACCTGCACACAGGGACATGTGCCCAGCCAGGGCCCTGCAAACAGGCAGGGTTCTGTAGGGCCAGGGTCAGTGCACAGAGGTTGCCATGGGGTCTCTGAGCACCGACAGGGAAAGACCTGGCACAGGAAAACACCTCCCGGGAAAAAAATTTTCCTGGCATCACGGGAATGAGCAGGGGATGAGAGGAAATGACAACCTAAAATGTTGTGGGAGGGAGAGTTCAGAAAACTCCCTATCATCCCCTCCAATTCCGACCCCTTCCTCTGAGCAAGCCCCCTCGCCTCCTCTCCCCCCCAGCAAAGCCTCTGCCCTCAGGGCCGTGGGCTCCAAGGCGTGAACCACCTCCTCTGCGGCCAGAGCTCCAGCATGGCCGTGGGGCAGCTCTCCAGCCACGGGCCCCGTTCCCTCTGCAGAGCACAGGGGCTGAGAGCAGCTGCCCGGCAATGTTGGTGTGTGGGAGGGGGCGTGCCCAGCTGGGTAAGGGGAACGCTGTCACGAGTGCCCGGCTACCTCTGCCCTGGCCTCTCGCAGCCCCACCCTCGCTGGTATTTGCCTTCTTTCTCCACTGGTCTGTGTTATTGTTATTGCTATTTCCTCCTTGCTGTCAGGCTCTCTGGGGATGGGAGTTTCAGCTGCAGAGTCACAGGCTGATCTTGTGGGTCCTTTCCTGCAGGTGTGTCCATGGGAATAAGTGTCCCAACTTTCCCCTCCCCTGTGGGGCTGTGGACAATGCAGCCTGTGGGGCTGGGGAATGAGCTGAATCTTCCTGAGATGCCATCGTTAGGACACTTGGCTATCTCCTTGAGGTGTTTTTCCAAGCTGTGAGCTGCCCTCAAGGATGAAAACCTGTCCATAGCACCTCTGTTTTATCTGAAAGCCCCATGGAGAACGCAGAGACTCTATGAGGAAATGCTGTTGGGTTGGTGACATGAGGCATGTGTGTCCTTGGCTGGAAGTGGGGTGCCGAGACCTTGAGAAAGGGTGAGACATTTCGTTGTCTGCAGTGGCTCCCTCTGCTCTCAGCAGTGTCTGGTGGCTTTTCAGGGTAACATCAGAGTGTGATCACCCTCCATCTGAGAAAGGTGCAAGCACAGGGAAACTGGGAACTAGATGGCGGGAGAGACCAGCTTCCCTCACTCTGCACTAAGCCATGGGCAATCCTTTTCCTCACAGGACTCGCTCTGTTCTCCCTCAGTCCAGCAGAAATGCTGAGGGTTTCTGACATGGAAGAATACTCTCCAGGGGCAATGGGAGGGGAGCTGTAAAAAGCCCTAGAAATCCTAAACTGCCTTTACCATCCCGGTTCCTTAGCACTGGGAGTGCAGATGCCAACAAGCCCTTCTGCGTTAGCATCGGTTTCATCTGACAAAGTCCAACACCAGGACTGTCCCCTGCCCCCACCGTGCCCATGAACCCACTGCTGCAGAGCAGGGCTGACTCCTTGGCAGCCAGCGGGCAGAGGCCCTGCTCCTCACGGCACACTCGGCCAGCACCAGTCAGAGTCCAGCCACGGAGCTGCAGGAAGGTCTCCTGGAAAACGAAAAGGGAGTGGCGCGTAGTGGCAGGTGCAGGTTTAGGAGAAAGGGCTTTGATTTTGCTCAGAGAAGTCTCCCCTAACTTGTCACTGTCTTTTTCTTTTTGCACAGTGCTCCATGCTGCGTGGAAGCAAATGTCCAACAGCAGCTCCATCACCCAGTTCCTCCTCCTGGCATTCTCAGACACGCGGGAGCTGCAGTTCTTGACCTTCTGGCTCTTCCTGGGCATCTACCTGGCTGCCCTCCTGGGAAATGGCCTCATCATCACTGCCATAGCCTGTGACCACCGCCTCCACACCCCCATGTACTTCTTCCTCCTCAACCTCTCCCTCCTCGACCTGGGCTCCATCTCCACAACTCTCCCTAAAGCCATGGCCAATTCCCTCTGGGACACCAGGGCCATCTCCTATGCAGGGTGTTTGGCTCAGCTCTCCTTTTTTTTCTTTTTTATATCAACTGAGTATTTTCTTCTCACTGTCATGGCCTACGACCGCTACATTGCCATCTGCCAACCCCTGCACTACGGGACCCTCCTGGGCAGCAGAGCTTGTGCCCACATGGCAGCAGCTGCCTGGGGCAGTGGGTTTCTCTATGCTGTGCTGCACACGGCCAATACATTTTCAATCCCCCTCTGCCAAGGCAATGCCCTGGACCAGTTCTTCTGTGAAATCCCCCACATCCTCAAGCTCTCCTGCTCAGACGCCTCCCTGAGGGAAGTTGGACTTATTGCGGTTAGTGTCTGTTTAGCTTTTGGATGTTTTGTGTTCATTGTGGTGTCCTACGTTCAGATCTTCAGGGCCGTACTGAGGATCCCCTCTGAGCAGGGACGCCACAAAGCCTTTTCCACGTGCCTCCCTCACCTGGCCGTGGTCTCCCTGTTTATCAGCACTGCCATGGTGGCCTACTTGAAACCCCTCTCCATCTCCTCCCCATCCCAGGACCTAGTGGTGTCATTTCTGTACTCGGTGGTGCCTCCGGCAGTGAACCCCCTCATCTACAGCATGAGGAACCAGGAGCTCAAGGACGCCCTATGGAAACTGGCCCAACGGACGCTGTTTCGCTGACAATAACATGCCTCCTCTTCCCTCCACATTTTCCATAGTTTATCTTAGGCCAGGAGGCTGTTGTTTTCCCATGTGATAATCCTACTTATGGATATTTTTCTGGGTTTATACAGATTCTCTTGAGGTTTGATCCAGTTGTGTCTGACCCTTGCACAACACTGTGTCAGATGTGGCGTGTCCAGTAGCAGGTCTTCAATAAAAAGGCATCTCCAAAGGGCAGTGCCTGAAGGCTGAGCTCTTCCTCCAAAGGTGCCGCCAAGAAAATGTCTAAAGAATTGGTCTTTTGAAGAGCCTTTTCTCCTTGTGTTCTCCCTGTGATTGGGGTAACGCTCATGGTACCATTTTGTTCCATTGGACCAAAAATTTGGGGTTTAAAGGCTCTCTTCTTGGTGTCCAGTGGCAGTGGAGATGGTTCATGGGCTCCCAACGACCTCCTCAGGCTGCTTCCCATATGACAGCTCTGATGGCATACACAAGTCTCTGCCAAAAATGAATTTGGAGGGATTTGAATGAGGTGATGGGGACTCACCATGTGCCCTGTGTGAGTGCTGTGCGAGTGTGCAGGGTGGGGGCACACAGCAGGGTGCTCACAGGACAGAGTCAGGCGTCATGGTGAAGGAAGCAAGGCCCCAAAGGTACAAAAGAGAGGGGCAGGGTCTGTGCCATGTTTCCTGGACACCCTGGGGAAGCTGCCCCAGGGAAGTTGTCCCAGGTGAGTCCCACACACCGTTCATTTCCATTTCTGAGTATACGCCCCAGCCCTGAGGAGGGACCTTTGCTGCATGGGCACCCCCGTTCTCCTCTGGGCCTCGATGACACCCAACTCCACCACCATTATTAATAAAAAGGAAACCAGGTTCCTGCTGACACTCATTACACACCAAGTCCCACAGCTCTTGCCACAGCTGGACTCCCAGCCAAGCCCATTCTCAGACACCTCCAGCTAGATCAGGTGCTCATGGCCTTGTCTCAACTAATATTGATAAAGTCCATGAATTGAGATCCCACCAACTGGCCTGGTTCTTGCTCCTGTGTTTGGCTCTGAGGGATTTCTGAACCCCCCAGCTCTCTCAGCCTCTCCTTGTCCATAAGGTGCTGCAGCCCCCAACCATCCTTCTGGCCTCTGCAGGACTCCCTCCAGTCTGTCAGGGTCTTCCTTGTGCTGGGAAGCCCCATATTGGATGCAGCAGTCCTGATGTGGTCCTGTGGTGGGTTAATTTTGACCAGCAGCCAGACACCAAGCCGGCTGCTCACTCACAACCCCAACTCAACAGGACAAAGCGAGAAAATGAGATGGAGTAGCTCATGGGACAAGATAAAGACAGGGAGATCACTTACTAATTACTGTTGCGGGCAAAAAGAGTTGACTTGGGGAAGCTCAATTTAGTTTATTGCCAACTGAAATAGATTTGGGTAGTGAGAAACTACGACAAAAATATTAAAGGCCATTTCCCTACCCCGGTCCTTTTCCCAGGTTCAAATTACTCCACTGTTCCCAATTTTCTACCCACCCTAACCTCAAGAGGGCAAGGGGATGGTGAATGGCGGTTCCGGTCAGTACAGAACATCTCTGCTGCTCCTTCCTCCTCACTCTTCTCCCCTGCTCCAGCACGGGTCCTCTCCACAGGATCCCACTGTATTTGTTGTCCAGGGTATTGTTCATTTCTTTTTGTCTTCCTTTTCTCCTTTATACTCACAGAATCACGGAAATGTGGAGATTGGATGGGATCTCTGGAGTCCATTAAGTGCAACTCCCCAGCTGAGGCAAGGTCAGCTAGAGCCCGTTGCTCAGGACCTTGTCTAGGTGGGTTTGCAATATTCCATGGCTAGAGACTCCACAACCTCTCTGGGCAACCTGTCCCAGTGTTTGACCACCCTCACGGTCAAAAAGTGTTTTCTTAGGTTCGGATGGAATTGAATGTGTTTGTATCTGTGTCCATCACCCCTTGTCTTGTCACTGGGAACTGCTGAGAAGAGTCTGACTCCCTTGTCTTCATTCCCTTCCATCAGGTATTTAGAAACATTAACAAGGCCTCCCCCCAAGCTTTTTCTTCTCCAGTCTTAACACGCCCAGATCTCTCAGTCTTTCCTCCTATGAAAGATGCTCCATTCCCTTAAACCAGCTTTGTGGCCCTTTGCCAGACTTGCTTGAGTAGATCAACAAGTTTCTTGCACTGGGGAGCCCAGCACTGGACACAGCACCCCAGATGTGGCCTCACCAGTGCCGAGTAGAGGGGAATCATAGAATCATAGAATCACAGAAGTGTTCTGGTTGGAAGAGACCTCTGAGATCATCGGGTCCAACCATTAACCTATCACTACCAAATCCCCCACTAAATCATATCCCTTAGGGCCTCATCTAAACGTCTTTTGAATACCCCCAGAGATGGGGACTCCACCACCTCCCTGGGCAGCCTGTTCCAATGCCCGACAACCCTTTCGGTGAAGAAATTTTTACGAATGTCCAATCTAAACCTCCCCTGGTGCAACTTGAGGCCATTTCCTCTTGTTCTGTCGTCTGTTACTAGGGAGAAGAGTCCGACCCCCATCTCTCTACAACCTCCTTTCAGGTAGCTGTAGAGAGCAATAAGGTCTCCCCTCAGCCTCCTTTTCTCCAGACTAAACATCCCCAGGTCCCTCAGCCACTCCTCATAGGACTTGTGTTCCAGACCCTTCACCAGCCCCGTTGCCCGTCTCTGGACACGCTCCAGCACTTCAATGTCTTTCTTGTAGTGAGGGGCCCAAAACTGAACACAGTACTTGAGGTGCGGCCTCACTAGTGCCGAGTACAGGGGGACAATCACCTCCCTACTCCTGCTGGCCACACTATTTCTGAAACAGGCCAGGATGCCATTGGCCTTCTTGGCCACCTGGGCACACTGCTGGCTCATATTCAGCCCGCCGTCAACCAACACCCCCAGGTCCTTTTCCGCTGGGCACTTTCCAGCCACTCCACCCCAAGCCTGTAGCATTGCCTGGGGTTGCTGTGACCCAGGTGCAGGACCCGGCACTTGGCCTGGTTGAACCTCATACAGTTGGCCTCGGCCCATCGATCCAGCCTGTCCAGGTCCCGCTGCAGTGCCTGCCTGCCCTCCAGCAGATCAACACTCCCTCCCAATTTGGTGTCATCTGCAAACTTACTGAGGGTGCACTCGATCCCCTCGTCCAGATCATTGATAAAGATATTGAACAGAACTGGCCCCAGTACTGAGCCCTGGGGAACACCACTTGTGACCGGCCGCCAACTGGATTTAACTCCATTCGCCACAATTCTTTGGGCCCGGCCATCCAGCCAGTTTCCTACCCAGCGCAGAGTACGCCCATCCAAGCCATGGGTAGCCAGTTTCTCCAGGAGGATGCTGTGGGAGACGGTGTCAAAGGCTTTACTAAAGTCCAGGTACACAACATCCACAGCCTTTCCCTCATCCACTAGGCGGGTCACCATGTCGTAGACAGAGATCAGGTTGGTCAGGCAGGACCTGCCTTTCATAAACCTGTGCTGACTGGGCCCGATCACCCGGTTGTCCCGTACGTGCGGCGTGATGGCACTCAAGATGATCTGCTCCATAACCTTCCCGGGCACCGAGGTCAGGCTGACAGGCCTGTACTTCCTCGGATCCTCCTTCCGGCCCTTCTTGTAGATGGGCGTCACTTTTGCCAGCCTCCAGTCAACTGGGACCTCCCCAGTTAGCCAGGACTGCTGGTAAATGATGGAGAGTGGCTTGGTGAGCACTTCTGCCACCTCTTTCAGCACCCTTGGGTGGATCCCATCTGGCCCCATAGACTTGTGCGTGTCTGGGTGGCATAGCAGGTCACTGACCATTTCCCCTTGGACTACGGGGTCTTCATTCTGCTCCCCACCCCCGTCTTCCTGCTCAGGGGGCTGGGTGCCCAGAGAGCAACTTCCCTTGCTGTTGAAGACTGAGGCAAAGAAGGTATTTAGCACCTCAGCCTTTTCCTCATCCCTTGACACTAAGTTTCCCTCCGCATCCAATAGAGGAGGGAGATTCTCCTTAGCCCCCTTTTTATTGTCAATGT
This sequence comes from Phoenicopterus ruber ruber, assembly GCA_009819775.1. Classification (NCBI taxonomy): domain Eukaryota; kingdom Metazoa; phylum Chordata; class Aves; order Phoenicopteriformes; family Phoenicopteridae; genus Phoenicopterus; species Phoenicopterus ruber. The sequence goes on along the minus strand of WNMK01000060.1, from coordinate 13,298 downwards.
ATTTATAGAAGGACTTTTTGTTGTCTTTTACGGCAGTAGCCAGACTAAGTTCTAGCTGGGCTTTGGCCCTTCTAATTTTCTCCCTACATAACCTCACAACATCCTTGTAGTCCTCCTGAGTTGCCTGCCCCTTCCTCCAAAGGTTGTAGACTCTCTTTTTTTTCCTAAGTTCCAGCCGGAGCTCTCTGCTCAGGCCGGTCTTCTTCCCTGCCGGCTCGTCTTTTGGCTCATGGGGACAGCCTGCTCCTGCGCCTTTAGGATTTCCCTTTTGAAGAATGTCCAGCCTTCCTGGACGCCTTTGCCCTCCAGGACTGCCTCCCAAGGGACTCTGCCAACCAGACTCCTAAACAGGCCAAAGTCTGCCCTCCGGAAGCCCAAGGTGGCAGTTCTGGTGACCCTCCTCTTTACTTCTCTGAGAGTCGAGAACTCTATCATTTCGTGGTCACTGTACCCAGCAGGAGGAACTGGGTGATGGAGCTGCCGTTGGACATTTGCTTCCTCTGGGCATCAGGGACTGTCATAGGAGAAAACAAAGTGACAACTTAGGGGAGATGTCTTTGAGCAAAATCAAAGCCATTTCTCAATAACGCTCCCCCTGTCACACACAGACACCCTTTTCCTTTCCCAGGAGACTTCCTGCAGCTCCGTGGCTTCAGCCCTGGTTGGTGCTGGACGAGTGTATGATGAAGAGCAGGGTCTCTGCCCATGAGCTCTTGAAAAGTCAGCCCTGCTCTGCAGTGGTGGGTTCATGGAAATGGTGGGGGCAGGGGCAGTCCTGGTGTTCAGCTTTGTCAGATCAAAGCGCTGCCCAATGCAGAAGGGCTTGTCAGCATCTGCACTCCCAGTGCTAAGGAACCGGGATGGCAGAAGGCAGTGTGAGAGAGCTTCATTTACAGCTCCCTTCCATTTCCCCTGCGGAGTTTTCTTGGATCTCAGAAACCCTCAGCATTTCTGCTGCACTCGGGGAGAACAGGGTGAGCCCTGCGAGGCAAGAGGATTGCCTGCGGCTTAGTGCAGAGTGCGGGGAGCTGCTCTGTCCCTCCGTCTTGTTCCCAGCTGCCCTGGGCTTGCACCTTTCTGGGAGGGAGTGGGATCACACTCTGGTGCTGTCTATAGGCATAGGAGTGGCTGAAGGCACTTCAGGAGGCTATTAGCAGACCTACTGACCACTCCAAGATACGCTGAGGAGTTTCAATGACTTGTTCAAACAGGTCCTTTGCTACTTCTCTTTCCCTCTTCCTCTTCCTCCCCTCCTGTCCCCTGCCCTCAGAGTATGAAACTGAAAACACAGACTTGGGAAATCTCCTTATCTTTATAGTAAACCTTGCCTGGACCTTCCCCTTGAAACATCCCCTTGGAAGTTTCCTAGCGGTGATCTGGAGGTCTGAGCAGCCCTGACCCACGCAGCACCCTCTCAATAGCAGAAGGACCCTGCCCTGATGGGGGTCGCTCCGTCCACGCACAGCTTCTCCCCACAGCGCCGTGGGGAGCTCCCCGGGCAGGCTGAGTGCTGACCCTGGCAGGCAGCAGAGTCCCTGCCCCAGCACACAGCCCCTGGGGTGCAGGGACCCCGCTCTGAAGGACAGCCCTGGGCACCCCTGCCTGCACACCCACCTTCACACCCTGCAGCCGTCCCTGGGAGAAGGCAGCCGTCACGCCCTGTCCTTCTGACAGGGCAGCAGGGAATCCCTGCTCTGGAGCACGTCTTCCTCCCCTACACAAGGGAAGCTTTGAGAGTTCTCCTGACAGAGCCCATCGCCTGTGGGCTATGTCAGCTTCTGGAGATCCCTCCAGGAACTGCAGCTGCATTGCCCTGCAGCCAGAGACTTACCGTGCGAAGGGCTGTGAAGATTTGTCCCACAGGGAACTCTCAACTGTACTTCCACTCCCATCTTCCTTTGAGCTCTCTCTGCCAGGAACCTACTGGGAAAGAGACTGAAGGAATCCCTGATCACCCCGCTCTCACCTCTGCAGAGACACTGCTTTCCAGCACTGACCTTTCTATTCTCCGAGACAGAGTCAGGCTGAAGAACCACCTGCCCTTTTCCCACCATCCGACAGAGCACCTGCACAGTTACAGAGAGGGATCTCCTTTACCCGTGCTGAGGGAAGGAATTCAGCTGAGGCAACGGAGGCAGCTCATCCTGGGTTTGCAGTCCTGGGGCTAGAGGGATTCTCACCTCCCTCCCATGCACACCATATTTTCCTCAGAGCCACTCAATCCCATGGCCAAACACGGGCAGCAGGGACATGTCAGATGTCTGGGCTCTCCAGCACAAGCAGCTGTGGGTTTGCTGGGGCAGCACAGGACCGACAGGAAAGCTGTCCTTCTTCAGTGTGGGAGCAAACAGACACCACAGAGCATCTCAGACAGATTCAGGTCATGTCTGCAAGTGAAGGAGTCCAATCACTGCAGGTGGTCACGGGACTGTCCCATCTCTCTCCAGTAGATGCAGGCAGCCCATGAATACGACGCACATTATAGAGTCATAGAATCATAGAATGTTTGGGTTGGAAGGGACCTTAGAGATCATCTAGTTCCAACCCCCCTGCCATGGGCAGGGACACCTTCCACTAGACCAGGTTGCTCCAAGCCCCATCCAACCTGGCCTTGAACACTTCCAGGGATGGGGCATCCACAACTTCTCTGGGCAACCTGTGCCAGTGCCTCACCACCCTCAGAGTGAAGAATTTCTTCCTTAGATCTCATCTAAATCTCCCCTCTCTCTGTTTAAAGCCATTCTCCCTTGTCCTATCACTCCATGCCCTTATAAAAAGTCCCTCTCCAGCTTTCTTGGAGGCCCCTTTAGGGACTGGAAGGCTGCTAGAAGGTCTCCTCAGAGCCTTCTCTTCTCCAGGCGGAACAAGCCCAAGTCTCTCAGCCTGTCTTCACAGCAGAGGTGCTCCAGCCCTCTGACCCCAGGGCTGATCATGCCTGATCATCCTCATTGCTTCCCATGATGAAAGGGCTGCGTGGGTGCGTTACGGGAGAGCAGCATCATTTACCAGGACTGCGGCAAGACTTTGAACACCTTCCCCCCGGCCCGGATTCTCTTTTCCAAGAACAAACAGGCTGGAGGGATGGGCCAACAGGAACCTCACAACATCCAAGAAGGACCCGGCCAAAGTCCTGCCCCTACTGTCACAAACTCCTTGCGGTGACAGTGGTTAGGGACTGCCTGTCTGGGTTGGAGCTCTGCTGAAAAGTCTCTGGTGGTCCCACCTACGGGGGCTTTGATAAACAGCCACAGAAATGGAAATCATTCCGTTTGGGCAACTTAGTCCAACCCTTGAAATTCGGCAGGATGAAAACCATCCCGAGCAAAGATTCCCCATCAACTGAAGGGAGTCCCCTGCAGCTGCCCAGCTGTGGCCTTGGCATGATGAGCACCCTCTGGGCTCGGCTGTAGAAGAACTGCAATGCCAGGGCTGTGCCCTGGAGCGTCTGTGTATCGGGTGGGCTCTGGCACTTGGAGGCCCATGGTGTTACGCCATTGTACACCCCATAAGGATCTGGCCATCTCAAAAAAAGACATGACATGAGGGAAGTGCTAAACGCTAGCTTTAATCCCAGCTCTCACCCAAGCCCTAAATCAAACTCTCACCCACAAAGCTAGTCCACACCCTGAACAGGAACCAGCCACTCTCAGCAGAACACCAAACCCTCTCCCCAAGCCTCTGCCCAGTCCCTAACCCTGACAGGCGAGCTCAAACCCCTAAACCCTACCCTGAACATCTAAACCCTGAAGCCCCCGTATCCATGGTCTAACCTCCTCCCATGCAAACAGCCCATCTCTTTTTACCCTTTCCTCCCTGGTCCTAGGTTGGCTTTCTTTGTACCTTCCTTTGGTGTTTCTGAGCTTGGCACCATGGGAATGGGGACCTTGGTCAGCAATATCATTGACCAACTGCCTCCTTTTATCATCTGGAGTGTCCTGCAATTCCTCCTGCTCTTATCTTGTCAGAGGCACCACATGTCAGGCTGAGCCATCTGCATGCACGTATTAAAAGCTGGTCCAATGGCGCTTCACTCCTGGGGGACCTTGAAACCTCTGGGATTTGGCAGTAGAAACCTCATGAAGTTTTACAAGTAGAAGTGGTCGGTCCTTTCTTGGGGGCAGAGGAACCCCCTACACGAGGGCAGGCTTGGACCTGAACAGCTCAGGACTTAGCCTGAGGAGAAGGGCCTGGGCGTTACGAGGGATGCCAGCTGAGCCAGTGGGACACGCTCACCAAGGCTAAGGCCAACTGCATATGGGGCTGCGCATATGGGGCTGCATGAGGGGGTGCGTGGCCACCCAGACAAGCGAGTTCTCATCCCCCTTGACTCAGCACTGGTGAGCACAGGCTGAGGGTCCTGGGCTTCTTTGGCTGGGTGAAGTGGAGGCTCAGGGCACTGCAGTAGTAGCCTGCACCTGCTTGAAGGGTGGTTTCAGAGATAATGGAGCTTTTCTTGTCGGTGGGAAGAGAAGGAAACCTCCACAAAGTGCAGCTTGGCAGGTTCAGACTGGATGGGAGAAAAAAGAAATGTCACTCAAAGGGTGGCCTTGTGGTGCAAGACGACACCCAGAGGGAGTCTGGATCAGCCCATGGCTTTGTGTTTCAAGGAACAGCCAGGGAGGATGGAGACACATCAGTGAAGGTATAGAAATGCCAGAGTGAGGGCTGGTGGCAAAGCAAGATGGGTGTCTGCAGCCTGAAGGGAAAGAGGTGCAGGCATGGGACAGTGTAGGACAGCCTGCAGTAGAGATGGTCAAAGTCTCTGGCAAGGCTGAAAGGCCCAAAGGACCAAGGTCTTTGTCCCCTTGGCTATGGCAGATGCCTCCACCACCAAGGCCTACCAGGAGAAACTTTCTTTTGAGGCTCTGCACTTTATTTCTTCCTCATCCCTACCTGGGGAGGCCGGGAGGTGTTGCCCAGTTTTCCTCCACTGGGCATTGGTCCCCCTCACATCCCACTGCCCCCAGGAAGAGCCCTGAGCCACACGTGAGGGACAGGACCTGCCTTCCCAGGGCCTGGGGGTCAGGCCTTGGCCTTTCTGCTTGCTGAGAACATCAAGGGGTTTCTCAGCATTACAGCCACCTGCCCAGTGCCTGTGCCTCCCTGCAAGCACAACCTCCAATTATGGGCTCTAACGAGTCCCTAGGGAGGCTTTGTCAGTAATGGCCCTCAGGGGGGCCCATTAATGCTTCAAGGCACTTTGGGTTTTGCTTCTGGCTTTGGCTTCTTGAGAGGTTTGTTCAGTCTCCCCTCAGGATCTGAGGTTCATGGACTCAGCCCCACATACACCATGGGGCTCATTAAAATACAGCAAGCCCTAACGAGCCCTGTCTCTTCCTGTGATTTTCTTCAAGTCTTCAAGACTTGTACAACTAATTGGAAAGGTTTTACTGTGTAGTGAAAGAGGAAGATTCCAACGTGCACCTAATAAAAATGATGTTTGATTTTAAAGGGTATGTTCTATGACTTTTCAGTGTAGAGAAGAGGTGATAGCAGCATTCTCCAAGCGATATGGATGCAGAGTGTCTCCTCAGGAGGTCTGGAGAGGTAGGAGAAGCAGTCCCTTGAGGTCTGACACTGTATGGACAACCTTGCTCCTCATCTCCGCAACCCCACCAGTTTTCTCATTGTCCTCCTAGGACTTGCATCTCTTTTCCTTACATCAGATTTCTCCCCTGAAGTCTGCAGCTGGATGCTACAGCTCCTTTGCCCCATCTCCCACCTGATTTCCTTAGAGAACTGGCTGCTCACGGGCACAGAAGGATCTTTCCTATTTACAAGCAAAGAAAAGTAAAGCATGATCAAGTTTCTTAAACAATAAAACACACTCCACAAGGATGTCCTAAGTACAAGATGTCGCTAATGAGGTTGCCTTTCTACAAGGGATAATCTTATGAGACATAGTTTAGGTAGGTAGATACAAAATGATAGATACAAACACAGTCAAAGAGTTGGCTAAGGAGACAATTAGGCAGTTGAAACACAGGCAGGCTTTTCCTCCCTGAAGCTCAAAGCTGCAGCATCAGTGAGAGGTACCTGAATGAACAAAGAATAAGGGAAGGAGAAAACTGGAGAATAATGGAAAGGGCCTTTGGCTGGACAGTCTGCTGAAAGGATGACTTTAGAAAGGGTCTTTGTATCCTGGACAGGGGAAAATATATGTGATAATTAGAGAAATTAAGTACATGTTATAACAGGCAGAAGAGTGGTAATGAAGTTACACTGGAAGATCGATATTTCTTTGGAATATCCCTTTTGAAAGGTCATGGGATTGGCAGAGGTCTCTTGTGAGTGAGGACAAGCACATGTGGCACCCATCTTTGAAAGAGGCCAAAAGGGCAACCAGGGAACGAGAGGCTGTACAAGCTCACTTTGGGGAGGAGTGAGCCATCGAATGTGTCCTCTTGGGTGACATTTATGGGTACCTAAAAGAGAAGAATGTGTCCCAAAGCAGTCAGCAGGGCCTTCCCAAGGGTAAATCATGCCTCACCAACCTGATTGCCTTCACGAGGAAGTAACTGCATTTGTGCATGAGGGGAGAAGAGTTGTCAACATTCACCTCAGCTTCAGCAAGACTCTTGGCATGGTCTCCCTCAATATTCTTGTACCCAAGTTAGGACATGACAGTCTGGACGTGTAGAGAAACAGATGGGTAAAACACCAGTTGGAGGATGAGGCTGAGAGAGCTGTGGTGAAGGGGTCATACCCTACCTGGAGGCCAGTGGGACATCCTGGGGCCTTGTGGGGCAGCACTGGGGACTCTGCTGGGCCCTGTGCAGTTTCACACCTGTATCCATGACCCAGAGGAGGCAACCCTCACCATGTGTGTCGATGGCACTCAATTGAGAGGACCGTTCCTGTGCCTTAGGAATGCCATTCAGGGGAAATCTGACAGGCGGGAAGATTGTCCTGTTGGGAACTTCATGAGATAGAAGGAGGACAAAGATCCTGCACCTGGGATAGACTGACACCCTGCAGTTGCAGGGCCTGGGGAGGAGCTCTGCAGAAAAGACCCTGGTGGTGCTGGGGGACAGAAGGCAAAACACGATCCCACCACGCGACCTGGTAGCAAAGGCAGCCAGCAGTGTCCTGGAGTGCATACAGAGGAGCCTTGCCACAAGAGAGAGGGAAGTGATTGTCTCCCCATGCTCCTCGCTCCTTAGACCACCTGGACACTACTGTGTTAATTTTGGGGCCTCCACTGGGGAAGGGGAGGAGGGAGGGAGCGGCTGGGTGGCTGCTGGGCATTGGCCAGAGAAAACCCACCCCAGCAAGGAAGATGTGTATGACTGGGAGTGAGTTCAGTGGAGAGTCATTGAGATGCTCGGGGGCTGGAGCACTTGCCTGGGAGGAGAAAGGGAAGGAAAGGGCCTTGTTCAACCTGCAGAAGGGACGGCCTTGGGAACCTCATAGTGACCTGCCAGTCCCTACGGGGAGGCTTTCAGGAAGATGAAGCCAGTCTTGTAATGGTGGTGCTGGGCAGGAGGATAATAGGCAATAGTCAGATGTTGAAATAAGGACGTTCATGGCCAGAGAAAAGGAAATGACACATCTCCAGACCATGGGGTGCTTTAGGATGTAAACAGAATATAAACAAATCCTCTGACTTGGGTACTCTCAATTGAATTGCTAAAAGAGAGGGAGGTGGAGGGATCTCAGAGCTTCCAGGTTCCTGTGGAAGATTTAAGGCCTCTGAGAAAGGAGCTGAAGAGAACAGGTTTGCTCCCCCCTTTCAATCATTGGCACCCAGAAACCTCACCTGCTTTTCCTTCCTCTCCTCCCAAAACCTGACCAAGTGATGGGAAGAAAGGAAGCAGAAAGGCCCTGGGACTTGCAGGGCCACCGTGTCATTTCGTTAGTACAACTCATAAAGAATCAAGCTGGAAAGTGAGTCTGCAATTCCAAATCAACAAGTCCATGGGCAGGCAAGGCTGTGTCTATGGCTGTGTCTGGAGACCAGTACACCTACAGCAGAGATCAAGCTGGGGCTGAAACTCAGGCCTGGCTTCAATGGACTCCTGGGCCCATGGACAGAGGTGGGGGTGGAGGCCCCAGGTGAGGCTGGGCAGGGACATGAAGGCCTATGGATGCTCTCAGGGCCCTGACACTGCCCCCATGGCATCCCACCTGCCAGTGCCCTCAACAGGCCATGTTCTCAGTCCCTGGTGTCCAGGGTCTGTGCTCTGCTACTCTCCTTCCCCACATCCCTGGGCATCAGGGAGACCACAATTTCAGAGTCACTACAGCCAAGGAGCGAGATCACAATTTCAGAGTCACTACAGCCCAGGCTGGCACTGGTCTTCACATCCCTGACCAGCTCTTCCTCTTTTGGGAGTACCAGGTCCAGGTGAGCATCAGACTGGGTGGCCTGATTGGCATCAGGAACTTGCCCACAAGCCCCTGGAGTGTTTGCATCCCTGCTTACCTGTCCAGTGGTTACCAAGGAGCCTGAGTCCCCCATGAAAGCCAGGGACTGTGATCCACAGACTTCCTCAGGTCATTTCAATAAGACTTTCCTCATTCCTCACCCTGACTGTGTGACCTGTGACTCTGTCCTGACTCTGGCTGGGATGGAGTGGATTTTCTTCATAGTAGCCCTCACGGTGCTGTGCTTTGGGTTTGTTCCTAAACCAGCCCTGACAACACACCAGTGTTTTGGCTGCTGCTGAAGTCACTGCAGAGCATGAAGGCTTTCTCTTTTTCACACTCTTCCCCCACAGTAAGTAGGCTGGGGGCACGCAAGGAGCTGGGACAGCTGACCCCAAATGACCAAAGGGATATTGCACAGCAGAGGACGTCGTGCTCGTCAATAAAAGCTCAAGGAAAGGAGGGTGACAAGAGGACATTCGTGGTCATGGTGTTTGTCTTCCCATGTCACTGATAGATGCGATGAAGCCCTGCTTTCCTGGCAGTGGCTAAACCCCTGCCTGCCCATGGGAAGTAGTGAATGAATTCTTCAATGTGCTTTGCTTGCCCACGCAGCTTTTGCTTCACCTATTAAACTGTCTTTGTCTTGACCCATGAGTTTTCTTGCGTTTGTCACTTCTGATTCTCTCCCCCATCCTGCTGGGCATGTAAGGGGTGAGTGAGCAATTGATTCTGGGTGTTTAGTTGCTGGCCAGAGCCAAACCACAACGAATTCCTACCAGTGTCCTCCTTTCTGGTCTCTCCTTTGACCCCCACACAAGTGCTCACCTAACCTGTTGCCTGTCCAATAGAAGAGCTCCACATATCTGAGCTGCCCTGACATCAAACAGGAGATTCCCCGCTCCTCATCTTTCCTGTTGGTGTCTCCTAAAGACCTTGTATGTCCATCCACCACAAAAGCTGTGGGAGCTGTCCTTCCCCACCTCAGCTCTTATTCCATTCATGGAATCACAGAATCATTTAGGTTGGAAAAGACCTTTAAGATCACCAAGTCCAGCCGTTAACCCAGCACTGCCAAGTCCACCACTAAACCATGTCCCTAAGCACCACATCTACACTCATGTCACAGCTCTGTGGTGGCACACAGGGCTCCTGCTGTCTGTGCCCCAGGCTGTGGGGTTTGGGGCCCATTTGGGCTGCAGCACCTCAGATGTGGCACCAGGGCCGAGGGCAGACTTGTCACGTGGAAACCTGGTACCAAGAGATGGGACCCCTTGTGTGGAAAGGCCTTGCTTCCCAGCAGAGGCATGCTGGAGTGGGTGGCAGGTGGCAACATCATGTTGCATGAGGTTCCCACAAGGAGAGCAAAAGCTGCAGTTTCCAAGGGCAGGGAGAAACAGGCCTGGGCTGTGCAGCCCTGGCAGGAGAGGGGTTTGCTGGCCCAGGTGACTCTGCAGCACTGTGGGGCCTGTGAGAGAGGTGAAGCCCATCGCCAAGAAGGACAAGGTGCTGCTGAGAAGGTCCCTGGGGGAGGACAGCCTGTGATGCAGCCACACTGTGGACATCATGCTGGGGGCTGACCGGCTAGAGAGCAGCTCTGCAGAGAAGGACCTTGGGGTCCTGGAGGACAAACAGCTGAGCATGAGCCATCAATGCACCCCTGTGGCAAAGGCCAACAGCCTCGTGGGCTGCATCAGGAAAAGCATTGCTGGCAGATGGAGGGAGGGGACCCTTCCCCTCTACTCGGCACTGGTGAGGCCACATCTGGGGTGTTGTGTCCAGTGCTGGGCTCCCCAGTGCAAGAAACTTGTTGATCTACTCAAGCAAGTCCGGCAAAGGGCCACCAAGCTGGTTTGAGGGACCGGAGCATCTTTCATAGGAGGAAAGGCTGAGAGATCTGGGACTGATAAGACTGGAGAAGAAAAGGCTTGGGGGGAGGCCTTGTTAATGTTTCTAAATACCTGATGGGAGGGAATGAAGACAAGGGAGTCAGACTCTTCTCAGCAGTTCCCAGTGAGAAGACAAGGCGTGATGAATACAAACACATTATATTCCATCTGAATCTAAGAAAACACTTTTTGACCGTGAGGGTGGTCAAACACTGGGACAGGTTGCCCAGAGAGGTTGTGGAGTCTCCATCCATAGAGATATTCCAAACCTACCTAGACAAGGCCCTGAGCTCCCCTGCCTCAGCTGCGGAGTTACACTTGATGGACTCCAGAGATCCCTTCCAATCTCCACATTTCCGTGATTCTGTGAGTATAAAGGAGAAAAGGAAGACCAAAAGTACTGAAGAACACATACCCTTGACAACAAATACAGTGGGATCCTGTGGAGAGGACACATGCTGGAGCAGGGGAAAAGTGTGAGGAGGAAGGGATGGCAGAGATGTTCTGTACTGACCGGAACCCCCATTCACCATCCCCTTGCTCCTCCTGAGGTTAGGGTGGGTAGAAAATTGGGAACAGTGGAGTAATTTGAACCTGGGAAAAAGGAGCGGGGTGGGGAAATGGCCTTTAATATTTTTGTCACAGTTTCTCACTACCCAAATCTATTTTAATTGGCAATAAGCTAAATTGATCTTCCCCAAGTCAACTCTTTTTTGCCTGCAACAATAATTAGTAAGTGATCTCCCTGTCTTAATCTCGTCCCATGAGCTACTCCATCTTATTTTCTCTCTTTGTCCTGTTGAGTTGGGGTTGTGATTGGGCAGCCGGCTTGGTGTCTGGCTGCTGGTCAAAGTTAACCCACCACAGGACCACATCAGGACTGCTGCATCCAATATGGGGCTCCCCAGCACCAGGAAGGCCCTGACAGAGTGGAGCGAGTCCTGCAGAGGCCAGAAGGATGGTTGGGGCCTGGAGCACATTATGAACAAAGAGAGATTGAGACAGCTGGGGTTTTAAGAAATCTTTCAGAGCCAAACACTGGAGCAAGGACCGAGGCCAGTTGGTGGGATCTCAATCAAAACAAATTTAAATATAGCAGGGATGCTACAAGGAAGGCTAAGGTCCACCTCGAATTTAATCTGGCAAGGGACATCAAGGGCAATAAGAAGGGCTTTTTCAAATACATCGGTAACAAATGGAAGACTAGGGAAAACGTGGGCCCTCTGCTGAATGAGGTGGGTGCCCTGGTCACGAAGGATGCAGAGAAGGCAGAGTTACTGAATGCCTTCTTTGCTTCGGTCTTTACTGCTAAGGCTGGCCCCCAGGAATCCCAGACCCTGGAGGTAAGAGAGGAAGCCTGGAGAAAGGATGGCCCTCCTTTGGTCAAGGAGGATTGGGTTAGAGATCAGTTGGGCAAACTGGACACCCACAAATCCATGGGCCCCACTGAGATGCACTCACGTGTGCTGAGGGAGCTGGCAGAGGTCATTGCCAAGCTGCTCTCCATCATCTTTGAAAAATCATGGAGAGTGGGAGAGGTGCCTGAGGACTGGAGGAAAGCCAATGTCACTGCAGTCTTCAAGAAGGGCAAGAAGGAGGACCCAGGAAACTACAGGCCACTCAGCCTCACCTCCATCCCTGGCAAGGTGATGGAGCAGCTCATTCTGGAGGTCATGTAGAAGAAAAGAAGGTGATCAGGAGTAGGCAGCATGGCTTCACCAAGGGGAAATCATGCTTGACCAATGTGATGATAGCCTTCTATGATGGTATGACTGGAGGGGTGGATGAGGGGAGAGAGGTGGATGTTGTCTACCTGGACTTCAGCAAGGCATTTGACACTGTCTCCCACAATATCCTCATAGATAAGCTCAGGAAGTGTGGGCTAGATGAGTGAACAGTGAGGTGGGTTGAGAACTGGCTGAATGGCAGAGCTCAGAGGGTGGTGATCAGCAGAGCAGGGTCTAGTTTACGACTGGATTTACCCAAGGGATATTGTGCCTGGCCAGCCTCTTTGCTTCTTCTGAAGAAAGGACAGGATTTCAGGACAGGGGAGAGCAGTGGTCGTCTTCTACCTGGAGGTCAGCAGGGCTTTCAGCTTCATCTCCCACAATATTCAGTGCTAGGACACTGTGGCCTGCAAAAGTGGAGGAGTAGATGGGTAAAGGTGTTGTGGTTTATCCCCAACCGGCAGCTGAGCACCACGCGGCTGCTCGCTCACTCCCCGCCTCCCAGTGGGATGGGGGGAGAGAATCAGGAAAAAGAAAGGCAAAACTTGTGGTTTGGGTTAACAACAGTTTAACCAGACAACAAAGGAAAAGAAAACAAACAAACAAGAAACCCCAACGATACCAACAACAGAGTGTACTTAGAGGTGCTTCCCGTACAGGTCGCTCCCTGCCCAGAACCCAACGCCCAGCCTGCTCCCGAACAGCGATCTCACCCTTCCGGTCCTCCCCCTCTATAATAGTGAGCGTGAAGATCACATGGTATAGAATAGACCCTGGCCAGCTTCTGGCGAATATTAACCCCATCCCAGCAAGAACCAGGACACCCCAGGGGAGCATCTCTGTGCCGGCCTGGCCGACCACTCCTGCCCCCTCCCCACGTTCCCTGTAGGGCCCTGAGATGGCGGTGCTGCTCTGCAGGGCTGTCGTGCCTGAAAGGCACAGGGAGACGGTCCCAGGCAGATCCCTGTGGATCATCCATCATTTCCAGGGGCACTGGGCACCCACACGTGAAGGCTCAGCACAGGCCCATTCCCTAACACATCGCCCCGCGCCCTCCTGCCCTCAGGCCATGGAGAACCCAAGCTCAGCAGCACGCTCACAGGGGCAAGTACTTCAGCCTGTTCCTGACCTCAGCTTTGGAAGAAGAGCCCAACCTCCAGACATGGGCACTGAGGAAATCCCCTTTTATTACAAAGATGTGGCGCAAGACATCAGCTGTACAATCGTGCCAGACACACGTACAAAGGCCTCTGGGTCAGAGACACTGAGTTCGTGCCTCTGGGGAAGAGGAGTGGCTGGAGACCCTCCTGGACAA
>WNMK01000059.1:106754-135752 GCA_009819775.1 Phoenicopterus ruber ruber | reverse complement strand
GCCCTCCACCGAGAAGCCTGGGGGGCGAGGGGGGGGGAGTTGGGGGGGTCAGGGGCACCCCGAAACCCCCACGCGGGTCCCCGAAGGGCAACCGCCCCGGGGCGCAGAGCCCCACTGTGGCCATCAGCGCCCCGACCTCGCCGGGACACGCAGACCCCGCCGAGGGGCTACAGAGACCCTCGGGAGACCCCAAACCACCCCAAAATCCCCGGAGGAGCCCCTGAGACCCCAAAGCCCCTCCAAACCACCCCAAAATCCCCAGAGGAGCCCCTGAGACCCCAAAGCCCCTCCAAACCACCCCAAAATCCCCAGAGGAGCCCCTGAGACTCCAAAGCCCCTCCAAACCACCCCAAAATCCCCAGAGGAGCCCCTGAGACCCCAAAGCCCCTCCAAACCACCCCAAAATCCCCAGAGGAGCCCCTGAGACCCCAAGGCCCCCCCCTAAACACCCCAAAATCCCCAGAGGAGCCCCTGAGACCCCTCAGAGACCCCAAAGCCCCTCCAAAACACCGCAAAATCCCCAGAGGAGCCCCTGAGACCCCAAAGCCCCCCCTAAACACCCCAAAATCCCCAGAGGAGCCCCTGAGACCCCTCAGAGACCCCAAAGCTCCCCCTAAACACCCCAAATTCCACAGCTGTGCCCTGGAGGCCCTCATAGATCCCAAAGCCCCCCCCCCCCCCCCCCCCCCCGATAAAACACAAAAGGGGCCTCTGAGGGATCCTGAAGCCCCCCCAGGACACCCCAAAATCCCCGGAGGTGTCCAGTAGCCCCCCAGGATCCCCCCAAATCCCTGGGAGCCCCCTCAGGACCCCACAATACCCCCCTGAGGCCTCAAATCCCTCCCAAGCCGCTCTGGGAGCCCCCTAACCCCCCGGAGTCCCCCCCCAGCCACCCCAAAAGCCTCCCCGCGTCCCCCCCTGGCATCCCAAAGCCCCCAGAAGGATCCCCGGGAAGACCCCCCCGCCCCCCAGAAACACTCCCCAGCCGCCCCCAAGGCCCCCGCCCCCCCGCCCGGGCCCCCCCAAAGCCCCCAGCCCTCACCGAGGGTGCCGACGTCGTCCCCGATGGCCTCCACCACGAAGTCGGCCGACTTGCCCACGACGCCGCCCTCCAGGCCGGGCCCCCAGGCCCGCACCTTCTGGCTGCCGCTCTCGGGGGACACCTTCACCTCGAAGGGGCTGGGGGCGAGCGGGGGGCAGGGCAGGGCAGGGCCCCGCTATGGGCGCAGCCCCCCGCAACGGCCTGCACCCCAAACCCCGGCCCCGGCAGCCCGGGATGGTGGCTGGCTCCCAGCTGGGGGGGCCACGCTGGGCCCCTCCCAGTGCCCCCAGTCCCTCCCAGTGCCCCCCCAGTGTTCCCCAGTCCCTCCCAGCACCCCCCAGCGCCCCCCAGTGCCCCCCGCACTCACCTGCGGGGGATGTGCTGCCCCCCCCAGGTCACCGTCACCGTGTAGGTCCCCGGCGCGGTGGGGAAGTACTCGAAGCCGAAGACGCCGTCCCCGAGGTCCTTCTGCTTCACCGCCTCCGTGCCCTCTGTGGGACGGGTGTCAGGGGGGCGCCCCCAAACCCCGGAGGCCCCCCCCAAAACCCCAGATTCCCCCCAAACCCCCAGGGACCCCCTCCCAAACCCCCAGGGACCCCCCCCCGCCCAGCGTCCCCAACATCCCCTTGAGCAGGGGACAAGGGCTGTGTCCGGGTGCCCCCAACCCCCTCAGGGCGCCCCAAACCCCTCAGGACGCCCCAACCCCCCCCCCAGGACACCCCTAACCCCCCCCAGGACACCCCCAACCCCCCCCGCAGGCCCCCCCGGACTCACTGGGGCCCTTGACAGTGACTTTGAGCTCCCCGCTGCCGGCTCCCTTCGTGTAGACCTTGAAATCCGCCGTCTCCTTCACCCGCAGCCCCTTGGGCTGCAGCCCCCGCCCCACGGCGCGGCACGCCGAGGGGTTGCAGGCTGTGGGGAGAGCGTCAGGGGGGGCCCCGCCAGCCGGGGACCCCCAAAACCCACCCTGGGGCACACGATGGGAGGGGGGCGGGATTCCAGCATCCCAGGGGGACCCCAAAAGCCACCCCGAGGGCAGGTGCTGCAGGGGAAGGAGGGGGAGAGGGATCGGGGGGTGCCCCACACAATGTGGGGGGCACGCCGGGGGGAGAGGGGACCCCCAAACCCGCGTCGGGGCACACGCTGTGGAGAGAGGGTCCGAAAAGGACCCGGGCAGTCGGGGGGACCCCCAAACCCACGCTGGGGCATGTGCTGCGGGGAGGGACCTGGGTGTCTGGGGGCACCCCAAAGGGCACCGTGGGGATTGGGGGAGGGGGGGGGACCCAGGCGTCCGGGAGCACCCCCCCGCACCCCCCCGTACCGTCAGCGGGTCACCCGCGAGGACCCCGGCCGGCGCTTCCCGGACAGACGGGCAGAAGGAGCAGGACAGGCGGAGAGAGACAGAGCGGAGTCACGGGGGGCCGAGACCCCCCTGCAGCGACAGCCCCGGGCCCCCCACGTGGGGGGCAGAGACCCCCCCACAAGGGCCCGGGCGGGGCAGAAGCACAGAGATCCCCCCCCCTGAAGTTGGGGGGCAGAAGCACAGAGACCCCCTGAGCTGGGAAGGACAGAGACCCCTGAGTCCAGAGGGGACAGAGACCCCCGAGTTGGGGGGACAGAGACCCCCGAGTGTAGGGGGAGAGGGGACAGAGACCCCCGAGCTGGGGGGACAGAGGTCCCCAAGCTGGGAAGGACAGAGAGCCCCGAGCTGGGGGGACAGGAGGACAGAGACCCCCAGCCGGGGGGGGCGGAGGGCCAGAGACCCCCGCGGGGGGCTCACCCTGCCCCACGGTGACGCTGAAGGGGCTCTTGGGGATGGGGGCCCCCCCGAAGGCCACGTGCACGGTGTGGAGCCCCTCGGCCGTGGGGCGGTAGGTGCAGCGGTAGGTGCCGTCCCCGCGGGCCTCCAGCGTCGGCTCCACCGTCCCCCGGCGCCCGCTGGGGTCCGCGATGGAGACCTCCACCTCGCCCGGCCCCGCGCCTGCCGGCGGCGACCGCGTCACGGGGGGCCCCGGCCCCCGCCCCTGGGGACACGCCACCCCGCCCGGTCCCCGGACCCCCGCGCTCCAATTCCCTCCAGCCTCCCCACAGCCCCCCCGACCCCCTCAGAGGCCCCCCGACCCCCTCGGAGACCTCCAGACTCCCTTGGAGACCCCCAGACTCCCTCGGAGCCCCCCAGACCTTCTTGGAGACCCCAGACCCCCTCAGAGCCCCCCAGACCCCCTCAGAGACCCCCAGACCCCCTCAGAGGACCCCCAGACCCCCTCAGAGGACCCCCAGACTCCCTTGGAGACCCCCAGACCCCCTCGGAGCCCCCCAGACCTTCTTGGAGACCCCAGACCCCCTCAGAGACCCCAGACCCCCTCGGAGACCCCCAGACTCCCTCGAGACCCCCAGACCCCCTCAGACACCCCCAGACCCCCTCGGAGCTCCCCAGACCCCCTCGGAGACCCCAGACCCCCTCAGAGACCCCTAGACCTTCTTGGAGACCCCAGACCCCCTCGGAGCCCCCCAGACCCCCTCAGAGACCCCCAGACCCCCTCAGAGACCCCCAGACCCCCCTCAGAGCCCCCCAGACCCCCCATCGGAGCCCCCCCGGACCTCCTTGGAGGCCCCCCAGACCCCCCTCAGAGATGCCCAGACCCCCCTTGAAGCCCCCCAGAGCCCCCTCGGAGCCCCCCAGACCCCCCTCAGAGACCCCTCGACCCCCTCGGAGCCCCTCAGAGGCCCCCAGACCCCCCCCAAACCCCCCTCGGAGCCCCCCTGACCCCCCTTGGAGTCCCCCCAGACCCCCCTCAGAGACCCCTCGACCCCCTCAGAGATGCCCAGACCCCCCTCGGAGCCCCCCAGACCCCCCTCGGAGCCCCCCCGGGGCGCACCGGCCGTGAAGATCTCGAAGTAGGTGTTCTTGTTGGCCACGTTGCCCAGGGGCTCGATGCCGGGCCCCTGCGCCGAGACCCGGCTGGCGTCGCCCGCCGCCCGCCCCACCTGCACCTCGAAGGGGCTCTTGGCGATGTGCTGCCCCGCGAAGAGCACCGTCACCTGCGGGGGACCCCGAAACGGGGGCGCCTCAGCGGGGCGAGACCTCGCCGGAAGCCCCAGAAACCTCACCGGAGGCCCCAGAAACCACCCCGAGACCTCAAAATCATCTTTCTAGACCTCAAAGGGCGAGGAGGAGCACACCGGGGGCTGAAACAGCCGCGGAGGGGCCCCAAAATGCCTCGGGACCCCCCCCAAAATGCCTCCCGCCTCCCCCAAGCCCCCTCCCCATCCCTCCGACCCCACCTTGTGCACGCCGGTGACTTTGGGGACGTAGGAGACGGAGAACGTCCGGTTCTTGTCGTTGTTGGCCACCACTTTAGCCTGCGGAGGGGGGACCGAGCTGTGAGACCCCTGGGGGCCCCGAAAGCCCCGCGGCCCCCCCCCAAAACCCCACAGGGACCCACCTCCCACCCCCAGAGCCCCCGTCCCAGCTCACGGAGCCCCCAGCCCCAAACCAACCTCCGGGTAACAGGGTCCTCCGTGTGCGCCGGGACGTCCCCGTCACCCACGGCCCCCCAGTGGCCCCCTGGCCCCTATAGCCCCCCCAGCGCCCCCCGGCCTCGTGCCCACCTCCTCGCGGTGCCCGGCGGGGTCCTCCACGTACACCAGCACGTCCCCCTGCCCCGCGCTGATCGTCTCCACCGTGAACTCGGCCCGTTGCTTCACCATGTTCCCCGTGGGCTCGATGCCTGCGGGACCCACCGTCAGCCCCACAGGGTCCCCCGGGGGTCCCGGCCCTGCCCCAGCCGCCCCACGGGGGTCCCGGCCCTGTCCTGGGGGTCCCGGCCCCATAGCAGCCTCAGCCCCACAGCCCTACGGGGAGCAGGGGTCGGCCCCACAGCCCTGCAGGGAACAGGGGAGTCCCCTGGATCTACAGGGAAGGGGCAGCACCCCAAATCTATATGTAACCTCAATCTATAGGGCGTCAGCCCTCAGCTCTGTAAGGAGCAGGGGGTCCCCTGGAGCTATAGGGCACAGGGCGCGTCCCCAGGGCCCTACAGGCCCCGGGAAGGGGCCCCAAATCTGCAGGGAATCGGGTCCAGCCCCACAACGTCATAAAAGCCAGAGCAACCCCCAAAAAGGGGAAGGGACGGAGAGGGAGCGGGGGGTCCCGCAGCCCCACGGGGAAGGGGGGTCCCCCTCACCGGGGCCGTAGGCTCGGGCCTTCTTGGGGTTGAGTTTGGGGCGCAGGGGGGCCCCCGGCTTGAGCTTGGCCTTGGGGAACTGCGACAGGTAGGTCATGACCGAGTGCTCGTCCACGTTGGGGTCCACGATCTCCTCCGGGGTGATCACCTGGGGGGACACGGGACGGGGCGTCACCGGGCGGCTCCCGGAGGCCTGGGTGCCCCCTCCCCGCCCCCCCGAGAGGCCTGACGCCCCCCGCGGCCCCTGCCCACCTGGGGGATGCCCAGCCACTCGTCGGCCTGCTGCATGGCCTCCCGGGCGTTGTCCACGGGCTTGCTGGGGTCCCACGAGTCCCAGTCGGGGCACAGCCCTGCGGGCGAGGGGCCGCACGGTCACCGGCGGCGGGGGGGTACAGCTTCCCTGCGTCCCCTCCTGCCCCCATCTCACCCCCGTGTCCCCACGCACCCCCAGGGCCACCCCGTGTCCCTGCCACACCCCTGGGGCCACCCCTGTGTCCCCACGTACCCCAGAGCTACCTCCCCATGCCCCCCCCCACCCCCAGGGCCACCTCCCCATGTCCCCCTGCACCCCCAGAGCCACCTCCCCATGTCCCCACACACCCCCAGGGCCACCCCTGTGTCCCCCTGCACCCCCAGGGCCACGTCCCCATGTCCCCCACACCCCTGGGGCCACTCCCGTGTCCCCGCCACACCCCCGGGGCCACCCTCCCGTGTCCCCACACACCCCTGTGTCCCCCCGCACCTCCAGGGCCACCTCCCCCTGTCCCCCCGCACCCCCAGGGCCACATTCCTGTGTCCCCCTGCACCCCCAGGGCCACCTCCCCGTGTCCCCCCGCACCCCTGTGTCCCCCCTTGTATCCCCCCACACCCCTAGAGCCACCTCCCCATGACCCCACACACCCCCAGGACCACCCCCGTGTCGCCCTGCACCCCCGGGGCCACCCTCCTGTGTCCCCACACGCCCCTGTGTCCCACCACACCCCCGGGGCCACCTCCCCCTGTCCCCCTGCGCCCCCAGGGCCACATTCCTGTGTCCCCCTGCACCCCCAGGGCCACCTCCCCGTGTCCCCCCGCACCCCTGTGTCCCCCCTTGTATCCCCCCACACCCCTAGAGCCACCTCCCCATGACCCCACACACCCCCAGGACCACCCCCGTGTCGCCCTGCACCCCCGGGGCCACCCTCCCGTGTCCCCACACGCCCCTGTGTCCCACCACACCCCCGGGGCCACCTCTCCGTGTCCCCCTGCACCCCCAGGGCCACATTCCTGTGTCCCCCTGCACCCCCGGGGCCACCCTCCCGTGTCCCCCCACCCCCCTGTATCCCCCCACACCCCCGGGGCCACCCTCCCCGTGTCCCCGCACCCCCAGGGCCACCCCCTGCACCCCCGGGGCCACCCTCCCGTGTCCCCCCACCCCCCTGTGTCCCCCCCTGTATCCCCCCACACCCCCGGGGCCACCCTCCCCGTGTCCCCGCACCCCCAGGGCCACCCCCATGTCCCCCCGCACCCCCAGGGCCACCTCCCCGTGTCCCCCCGCACCCCCGGGGCCACCCTCCCCGTGTCCCCACACCCCCAGGACCACCTCCCCGTGTCCCCCCGCGCCCCACGGCCCCTCACCGGGGGCGCAGCTGTCGACGAGGGCGCCCAGGGCCCGGCCGCTCTGCCAGTCCTTGCTGAAGTTGGTGATGGGCAGCTGGGGCAGGCGGTTCTGGATCCAGCCCAGCAGGCGCTGCTTCGGCGTCTGCCGCTTGGCCTCCTCCTCATCCTCCTCGTCCCACATGGGCATGGAGATGGAGTAGTGCAGGATCAGCGTCCAGATCAGCCCCAGGATCAGCTTCAGGTTCCCGTCCACGATGGCCTTGCTGTCTGCAGGGGCAGGGCGGTCAGAGCCCCGGGGGACGCTGCGGGACCCCCGGGGACCCCCGGGGACGGGGCGGGGCTGCGAGGACGCGGTGCCACCACGGGGGTACGTCTGCGCTGCGGGACGTGTGGGGACGCGGCACCCACGGGTGGGATGGAGGCGCCCGGACGCCTGGGTCCCTGTTGTGGGGTGGGGGGAACGAGGGTCCTGGGGGGGTGTAATGGTGGGTGCCAGATGCCTGGGTCCCCATTAGGGGGTTGGGGGTGTAATGGTGGGTGCCCCAACACCTGGGTCCCCATTAGGGGGTTGGGGGTGTAATGGTGGGTGCCCCAACACCTGGGTCCCCATTAGGGGTTTGGGGGTGTAAGGGTGGGTGCCCGGACGCCTGGGTCCCCATTAGGGGTTTGGGGGGTGTAATGGTGGGTGTCCCAACACCTGGGTCCCCATTAGGGGGTTGGGGGTGTAATGGTGGGTCCCCATCAGGGGGGTTTGGGGTGTAATGGTGGGTACCTGGATGCCTGGGTCCCCATTATGGGGTTTGGGGGGTGTAATGGTGGGTGCCCAGACGCCTGGGTCCCCATTAGGGGGTTGGGGGTGTAATGGTGGGTGCCCCAACACCTGGGTCCCCATTAGGTGGTTGGGGGTGTAATGGTGGGTGCCCCAACACCTGGGTCCCCATTAGGGGGGGTTGGGGGTGTAATGGTGGGTGCCCCAACACCTGGGTCCCCATTAGGGGGGGTTGGGGGTGTAATGGTGGGTCCCCATTAGGTGGTTGGGGGTGTAATGGTGGGTGCCCATCAGAGGGGTTTGGGGGGTGTAATGGTGGGTGCCCCAACACCTGGGTCCCCATTAGGGGTTTGGGGGGGCGTAATGGTGGGTGCCCCAACACCTGGGTCCCCATTAGGGGTTTGGGCAGGTGCCTGGGTGCCTGTTAGCAGTTTGGGGGGGTGTAAGGGCGGGTGCCGGACGCCTGGGTGCCTGTTAGCAGTTTGGGGGTGTGAAAGGGTGGGTGCCGGATGCCCGAGTCCCCATTGGTGGTTTGGGGGTGTGAAAGGGCGGGTGCCCGAACGCCTGGGTCCCTGTTGGCGGTTTCGGGGTGTAAGGGCGGGTGCCGGACGCCTGGGTCCCCGCTAGCAGTTTGGGGGGCGTGGGGGGGTGTAGCGGCGGGTGCCGGACGCCTGGGTCCCCGTTATCAGTTTGGGGGGCGTGGGGGGGTGTAGCAGCGGGTGCCGGACGCCTGAGTCCCCGTTATCAGTTTGGGGGGCGTGGGGGGGTGTAGCGGCGGGTGCCGGACGCCTGGGTCCCCATTAGCGGTTGGGGGGGCGTGGGGGGGTGTAGCGGCGGGTGCCGGACGCCTGGGTCCCCGTTATCAGTTTGGGGGGCGTGGGGGGGTGTAGCGGCGGGTGCCGGACGCCTGGGTCCCCCGCCCCGCGGGAGGGTGGTAAGGGGGGGGGGCGAGGGAGGCTCTGCGGGGTGGGGGATGGGGCCCCAGGCCCCACCCCCGGCCCCACCCCCCGCTCCAGCATTTTTTGGCCTTATATGGGCTCGGGCACCAGCGAGGCCCCGCCCCCCGGCGGCCCCGCCCCCGCCCCCCGCCCCACCGGGGACCCCCGGCACCCCCCACGCCCCCCTCGCGGCCCCACGGATCCCCCCGCGCCCCCCACGGCCCCGCGGCGACCCCCCACGCCCCGCGGCGACCCCCCCCCCAGCCCCGCGGCGGGGCCGGTCACGCGTGGGGATGAGCAAGCCCCACGCGGGGCCCCGGGGCGGGCGGGGCGCGGCGCCGCCCGCAATCTGTGCCCGCAGGATGCGAGGAGCCGCAGGGCGCTGCCCCGGCCCCCCCGCGGGGCCCCACCCCGGCGGGACGCGGGACCCAGGCGGCCGAGCGGCGCCCCCCCCCCCACATTCCTGGGATGGGAGCGGGCCCGGCCCCCCCCGCCTTTGTTATGGGGCCGAGGGGGCGGGGAGCGGCCGCGGCCACGGGGGGGGGGCCGTCACGGGGGGACACGGGGAGCCCCAAGGGGTGGGGGGGGGGCTCACGCAGGGCCCTGCTGGGGGTCTCTGGCGAGGGGCTCCCGAAAGGGGGGGGGGGGGGGACACCCCATCGGAGCTCAGGCGGGGCCCCACTGGGGGGGCTCCCAAAATGGGGGCGGGGTGTCTTCCCTGGAGCCCCCTGAGAGGTCTCCCAAAAGGGGGACTCATGGCGGGGGGGTCGCTGTGGCGGGCAGGATCCCCAAGGCCTCCCGTTGGGGGGGCTCTCAAAGGCAGCCCACTGCCACGGGGGCTCTGGGGAGGGGCTCCCCAAAGCGTTCCATTGGGGGGGGTCCCCAAAGGCAGCCCACTGCCACGGGGGCTCTGGGGAAGGGGTCCCCAAAGCGTTCCATTGGGGGGGGGTCCCCAAAGGCAGCCCACTGCCACGGGGGCTCTGGGGAGGGGGTCCCCAAAGCGTTCCATTGGGGGGGGGTCCCCAAAGGCAGCCCACTGCCACGGGGGCTCTGGGGAGGGGGTCCCCAAAGCGTTCCATTGGGGGGGGTCCCCAAAGGCAGCCCACTGCCACGGGGGCTCTGGGGAGGGGGTCCCCAAAGCATTCCATTGGGGGGGGGTCCCCAAGGGCAGCCCATTGCCACGGGGGCTCTGGGGAGGGGGGGGTCTCACAACCATCCCAAAGGCAGCTCTTTACTAGGGGGGGCTGCGGGGAGGGGGCTCCCAGATGCACCCCATTGGGGGGCTCCCCAAAGGCAGCCTGTTACTATGGGGGTCTGGAGGGGGCTCCCCAAAGGCACCCCATAACTATGGGAGCATCCCATTAGGGGGCTCCCAGATGTGCTCCATTGGGGGCTCTCCAAAGGCACCCTATTACCACGGGGGTCTGGGGGGGGGGTGTCCTGCAATCACCCCATTAGGGGGGCTCCCCAAAGGCACCATGGGAGCTCCAGGGAGGGGGGTCCCACCATCATCCCATGGGGAGGCTCCCCAGAGGCAGCCCATTACCATGGGGGTCTGGGGGTGCTCCCGCAATCACTCCGTTAGGGGGGGCTCCCTAAAGGCAACCCCCACAATCACCCCATTGGGGGGGCTCCCCAGAGGCAGCCCATTGCTATGGGGGCCTGGGGGGGCTCCTGCAATCACCCCATTGGGGGGGGGCTCCCCAGAGGCAGCCCATTGCTATGGGGGCCTGGGGGGGCTCCCACAATCACCCCGTTAGGTGGGGCTCCCCAGAGGCAGCCCCCGCAATCACCCCACTGGGGGGGCTCCCCAGAGGCAGCCCATTGCTATGGGGGCCTGAGGGGGCTCCCCGTTCCCATGGGGCCCCGGGGGGCTCCCGCAACCGCCCGGCCCGGGGGCTGCCCGCCAGCCCGCCGCCCCCGCCTCACCGATGGAGACCAGCTTGATGTTCTCCCTCTCGAGGAACTCGAGGGCCACCGAGACGTTCTCCAGCTGCATCTGGCGGAAGGTGGGGCGGGCGTTGTACTTGCGGCCCATCTTCTTCTGGCTGAGCACCTCCAGCAGCGCGATCAGGCGCAGCCCGTCGCCCAGGTCGGTCTGCAGGTTGCCCACCCGCTTCTGCACGCACTTGAGGTGCTCGTTGCACCAGCGGGTGAAGGTGTTCTGCTGGATGCGCTTCCAGGGCGCGTCCTCCGCCAGGTCCTTCTCGGTGGCCGGCATCTCCCCGTCCGCCTCGCCGCGGGCCGACGCCTCCTGCGCCCGGGCTCGGCCGGCCGCGCTCATCCCTTTAGCGGGGCGGCGGGCGGGGCCGCGCCTGCGCCTGCGCCTGCGCCCGCGGGGGGGCCACCTGCGGGAGAGGGGCGTCGGGGGGCGTCGGGGGGCGCCGGGCACCCCGCGGGGGCCGCGCCGGGCCGGGCCTGCGCCCGCCGGCACCCCGCGGGGGGACGCCCCCTGCGCCCCCACGGGGACCCCTCCACTGGGGGACACCCCCTGCGCCCCCACCGGGACCCCTCCACTGGGGGACACCCCCTGCGCCCGCCGGCACCCCGCGGGGGGACGCCCCCTGCGCCCCCCACCGGGGACCTCTCCATTGGGGGACGCCCCCTGCGCCCCTATCAGGGACCCCTCCATTGAGGGACGCCCCCTGCGCCCCGCCGGCACCCCGCAGGAGGATGCCCCCTGCACCCCTATCAGGGACCCCACGGGGGGACAACCCCTGCATCCCTGTCGGGGACCCCTCCATTGGGGGACACCCCCTGTGCCCCCAACCGGGGACCCCGCAGGGGGACACCCCCTGCACCCCCATCAGGGACCTCGTGGGGGGACACCCCCTGCACCCCCACTGGGATCCCACGGGGGGACAACCCCTGCACCCCTATCGGGGACCCCTCCATTGGGGGACACCCCCTGTGCCCCACCGGCACCCTGTGGGGGGACGCCCCCTGCACCCCCACTAGGACCCCACGGGGGGACAACCCCTGCACCCCTATCGGGCACCCCACGGGGGAACGCCCCCTGTACCCCCGACTGGAGACCCCTCCCTTGGGGGACACCCCCTGTGCCCCTGACTGGGGACCCCGTGGGGGGACGCCCCCTGTACCCCCGACTGGGGACACCCACACCAGGGGATCCCCCGTGCATCCCTATCGAGGACCCCCCACTGGGGGACACCCCGTGCACCCCCGACTGGGGACCCCACACCCACGCTGAGAGGCCCCCCTAGCGCGCCCCGACGTGGTGCCCCCACACCAGGGTGCTGCCCCGCGCACCCCTTCCGGGGAACCCCCCCACTGAGGGACCCCCTCGGTACGCCTCTGTTTGGAGACCGGTGCACCCCTACACGGAGACCCCACACCGGGGGGCTCCCCCATGCATCCCTGCCGGGGCACCCCCCCGCGGGAGGACCCCCGCACAGAGGGACCCCCTTGGTGCACCCCTATTTAGGGGACCCGCCGCTGCACCCCTGCATGGGGACCCCCACACTGAGGGACCCCTATGTGGGGACCCTCTTGCTGGACCCCTAGGGAGGGACCCGCCATTGAACCCCTAAATCAGAACCCCCACATTGTGGTACCCCCCCGTACCTCCCCTATATAGGGGACCCCCCGATGCACCCCGTTTACGGGACCGCCTCTGTGAGTCCCCGCTTTAGGGGACCCCCCGCGCACCCCTATCTAGGGCACCCCCTCGTGCCACCCCTCTCTGGGACCCCCCCGGGGCTCCCTAATTTGGGGAGAGCCCCGGCTCGCTCCCGCTCAGGGTACGCCCTGTCGGTCCCCAAGCTGGGGGGGCCTCTCCACGGGGGGGCCGCGGGGGGCTGCCACGCCCTGCCACGCCCCGCGCACACCCCCACGACGCCCCGCAGCCCGGGGTCCCTGTCACACCCCGACGCGCCCCATGGGGGTCCCAGACCCCTCAAACAGTCCCCCCCAAAGAGGGGTGTCCAGGCCCCCAGAGGCTCCTCAGACCCCCCAAAAAGGGGTCCCCCCCCTTTCTCCCCCCACAGGAGGGTCCCCAGACCCTCACAGGGGGGTCCCCCAGCCCCATTCGGGGGGGTCTCCTCATGACACCCCCACGGGCTCCCTCAGAGGGTCCCCCAACCCCCAAAAGCGGGGTCCCCCAGCCCCATTAAGGGGGGGTCTCCTCTCAGCATCCTTCCGGAGGACGCCTCAGAGGTTCCCCCAGACCCCAAAAGCGGGGTCTCCCCCTTCCTCACCCCACAGAGGGGTCCCCCAGCCCCATTCAGGGGGGGTTCTCCTCACAACACCCCTGCGGGGCTCCCTCAGAGGGTCCCCAGACCCCAAGAGGGGTCCCCCCCACTGCTCGCCTGATGGAGGGGTCCCCAGACCCTCACAGGGGGGTCCACCAGCCCCATTAAGGGAGGTGTCCCCTCAGCATCCCTCCGGAGGACCCCTCAGAGGCTCCCCCGACCCCCAAAACTGGGGTCTCCCCCTTTCTCCCCCCACAGAAGGGAGCCCAGATCCTCACAGCAGGGTCTCCCAGCCCCATTCAGGGGGGGTTCTCCTCACAACACCCCGCAGGACCCCTCAGAGACTCCCCAGACCCCCAAATGGGGGGTGTCCCCCCCTTTCCCCTCACAGGGGGGTCCCCCAGCCCCATTCAGGGGGGGTTCTCCTCACGACAGCTCCGCGGGACCCCTCAAAGGGTCCCCAGATCCCCAAATGGGGGGTGCCCCCCTTCCTCACCCCACAGTGGGGGTCCCCAGACCCTCACAGGAGGGTCCCCCAGCCCCATTCAGGGGGGGTTCTCCTCACGACACCCCCGCGGGGTCCCTCAAAGGCTCCCGCAGACCCCAAAAGAAGGGTCCCCCCCTTCCTCACCCCACAGCGGGGGTCCCCAGACCCTCACAGGAGGGTCCCCCAGCCCCATTCAGGGGGGGTTCTCCTCACGACACCCCCGCGGGGTCCCTCAAAGGCTCCCGCAGACCCCAAAAGAAGGGTCCCCCCCTTCCTCACCCCACAGCAGGGGTCCCCAGACCCTCACAGCAGGGTCCCCCAGCCACCTTCAGGGGGGGTTCTCCTCATGACACCCCCGCGGGGTCCCTCAAAGGCACCCCCAGACCCCAAAAGAAGGGTCCCCCCCTTCCTCATCCCACACGACGGTCCCCAGACCCTCACAGGAGGGTACCCCAGCCACCTTCAGGGGGGGTTCTCCTCACGACACCCCCGCAGGGTCCCTCAGAGGCACCCCCAGACCCCAAAAGAGGGGTCCCCCCCTTCCTCACCCCACAGCGGGGTCCCCCAGCCCCATTCAGGGGGGGTTCTCCTCACGACACCCCCGCAGGATCCCTCGGAGGCTCCCCCAGACCCCAAAAGAGGGGTCCCCCCCTTCCTCACCCCACAGCGGGGTCCCCCAGCCCCATTCAGGGGGGGTTCTCCTCACGACACCCCCGCAGGATCCCTCGGAGGCGCCCCCAGACCCCAAACGCGGGGTCCCCCCCCCCCCCGGCGGGTGTTTCTCCCCCCGCCCCGCAGCCCCGCGCTCACCGAAGCGGCGCCGCTCGGGGGTCGGGAGGGGCCGGGGCGCGGAGGAGCCGCCGCCGCTGGGGCCGGGCGGGAGCAGCCGGTGGAGCCGGTGGAGCCGCGGCCGCCGCGCGGGTGGCGGTTGCCGGGGGGGCGCGCGCCGCGCGCGCCGCCTTAATTGGTAACGGGCGGCGGGAGCCCCGCCCCCGCGGGGGGGGGCGAGGGGCGGGAGGGGGCACCGGGACCCCGGGGGGCAGGGGGGGCGAGATGGGGGGCACCGGGACCCCGTGGGGCAGGATGGGGGGGGCTATGGGGCGGGGGGGGTGGCACAGGGACCCCGTGGGGCGAGGGGTGGGAGGGGGCACCGGGACCCCGGGGGGCGGGGGGGGGCGTGAGATGGGGGGCACCAGGATCCCGGGGGGCGGGCTATGGGATGGGAGGGGGGCACCAGGACCCCGTGGGGTGGGATGGGGGAGGCTGTGGGGCGGGAGGGGGGCACAGGGACCCCGTGGGGCAGGAGGGGGGCACCAGGACCCCGTGGGGCAGGAGGGGAGGGGGTACAGGGACCCCAGGGGGCAGGATGGGGGGGGCTATGGGGCGGGGGGGGGCACATGGACCCCAGGGGGTGGGATGAGGGGGGGCTATGGGGCAGGAGGGGGGCACCAGGACCCCGTGGGGCAGGATGGGGGGGGCTGTGGGGCAGGAGGGGGGCACCAGGGCCCCATGGGGCAGGATGGGGGGGGTACAGGGACCCCAGGGGGTGGGATGGGGGGGCACAGGGACCCCATGGGGCAGGATAGGGGCCTGGAGATCTATGGAGAAGGGGGATCTATAGAAACACCATAGGACAGGATAGGGGCTCTAGGGGGGCATATGGGGGGGCATAGGGACCCCATGGGGCAGAACAGGGGCCCTATGGAGAAGGGGGACCTATAGGGATGCTATGGGGCAGTAAAGGGGCTCTATGGGGCCCTATGGAGAAGAGGGACCTATAGGGATGTTATGGGGCAGTAAAGGGGCTCTATGGGGCCCTATGGAGAAGAGGGACCTATAGGGATGTTATGGGGCAGTAGAGGGGCTCTATGGGGCCCTATGGGGAAGAGGGACCTATAGGGATGCTACGGGGCAGTAAAGGGGCTCTATATTGCCCTATGGAAAAGGAGGGCCCACAGGGATTCTATAGGGCAGAACTGGGGCCCTATGGGGAAGGAAGGGCCCGTAGGGATGCCGTGGGGCAGAACAGGGGCCCTGTGGGGCAGGAGGGGGCCCACGGGGGCCCTATAGGATGCCACGAGGCCCTATAGGATGCCACGGGGCCCTATAGGATGCCATGGGGCTGGGCCCCCCCACCCTTTGGGTCAGGAAATGAGGCAGCGCCGGAAGCGGCTGCTCCAGCCGGGGCCCCCGATAGCGCCGGGGGCTCATTACCGGGGGGGGGGACAATCGTTACCGGGGGCTCGTTACCGGGGGGAGGGTCACTCATTACCGGGGGGCTCGTTACCGGGGGGCTCACTCGTTACCGGGGGCTCCGCGGCTGTTGGTGTTCGGAGCCCTGGCACGGGAGCTGGGGGATGTCTGCACGCACGAGCATCCCCGCGCACACGCGTGTGCTCTCGCACGAGGATCCTCGCACACACGTGTCCCTCGCACGAGGATCCTGGCACAGGTGTTACACGCCTGTGTGGGTTCTGTGCGGCATCCACACGTGCAAACACACGTGTCACACGCCTGTGTGGGGCTCTGTGCCACTCCCACACGTGCAAACACACGTGTTACACATCTGTGTGGGTTCTGTGCGGCGCCCACACGTGCAAACACACGTGTCACACGCCTGTGTGGGGCTCTGTGCCACTCCCACACGTGCAAACACACGTGTTACACATCTGTGTGGGTTCTGTGCGGCGCCCACACGTGCAAACACACGTGTCACACGCCTGTGTGGGCTCTGTGCCACTCCCACACGTGCAAACACACGTGTTACACATCGGTGTGGGGCTCTGCGCTGCTCCCACATGTACCGGCACGTGTTACACACCTGTACAGGCACCGAGTTGCTCCCACGCGCACAAACACGCACGTTACACGCTTGCACCAGGCACCACGTTGCTCCCACACGTGTTACACACCTGTGCAGGGCGTCATGTCCCTGCCACACGTGCAAACACGTCACACACCTGTGCAAGGCCCACGTTGCTCCTACACGTGCAAACACGTTATGTGCCTGCACAGGGACCGCGATGCTCCCACATGTGCGAGCACGCGTGTTGCACGCCTCCCCGGGGCTGCGTGTCACTCTCACACGTGCAAACACACGTGTTACACGCCTGTGCAGGGAGTCCTGTCACTCCCGCACGCGCACGGGGGCCTGTACGGGCGCCGCGTTGCACAGACGCGCGTGGTACACGCGTGTGTAGGCGCTACGTCATGCGCACACGCGTGTCACACGCCCGCGCAGGCACCACGTCGCGCGCACACGCGTGTCACACGCCTGCCCTGGGGTCCGTGTGCTTCGGGGGGAGCCGATGGGAACTGGGGGGGTTTAGGGGGCACAAGGAGCCGCGGGGGGGGACATTTACCCCCCCAGGGGTTTTGGGGGGGGGGGGAACTGCCCCCCCCAAGGGTTTTGGGGGGCCCTGGGGGGGTTGGGGGCCGGGCTGGCTCCATCCCGATGATCTCACCCCCGCAGGAATCTGGGGGGGGCGGCGGAGGGGGGGGGGGGAATGTCACGTCATTGAGAAATACCGGGTGGGGGCGGGGAGCCCCGGCCGCCTGGGTCCTTGGGGGGGGGGGGGGGAAGGGGGGGGCGGCACCCGGCCGCCTGGGTCCGCTGCGGGGTTGCCCCCCCCCCCGTCCGCGGGCAGGAATTCGGCCCCCGGAGCTGAGTCACGGCGGGTTCGGTGTAAACACGGCCCCGACCCTGGCGCTCCTTCCTTATAGGGCCCGAAAACGCGCCGGCCCCCCCCCTCATCCCCCCCCCCCCCCACCAAAAATAGAACCCAGGCGGCTGGGCGGCCCCTCGGGACCCCCCCCCCGCCCCACGGCGTACGCCGTGGGGCGGGGGGGGGGTCCCGAGGGGCCGCCCAGAGCCCTGTCCCCCATCCCCGCTTAATTACCAGCAATTAGCATCGCTCTCCACCTCTTTAATCCACTTATTAACACCCCCCCCCCCCAAATCCAGGGGGAGGGGGACACCCCCAATCCACCCCCCCCCCGCCCCAGCAGCACAACGAACCCAGGCATCCGGGCGGGGCGGGGGGTGTCAGTCCTGGGGGGGCCCCTCGGCCTCGGGGACGTCCCCGAAGCGCTGCCGCAGGGCGGCCAGACGCGTCTCTGTGGGGAGAAGAGGGGAGTCGGGGGTGGGACCCCAAAAATGGGCACCCCCCCACCTGACACAGACCCCCCCCAGTCCCAGGGGTGCCCCCCCAAACCCCAAAAGACCCCCCCAACCCCTAAAACTCCCAGCCCACCCCAGTACACCAAAAGACCCCCCCAGGCCCCCCTCAGACCCCCCGGGATGGTTTCGGGGTGCCCCCCGCGCCCCCCACTCACCCATCGCCCGGTGCCGGGCCCCCCCCGCCAGCCGCGTCACCTCCGCTGCAGTGTCGCCCACCTGGGCCACGGCCCTCAGGCTCTGGGGGGACACGGGGGGGGCTGTGGGGTGCCGGCAGCCCCAGGACCCCCCCCCCAGCACCCCCCCCATGGGGCACAGGGACCTCCAACCCCCTCCAAGGGGAGCAGAGACCCCCAATCCCTTACGTGGGGCTCAGAGCCCCCCCCCGTACCCTCCCTATAGGGCCCAGAGACCCCCAAGTGCTGCACCCCCCCCCATAGGCCCAGGAACCCCCCCAACACCTCCACCCAGGGCACCCCGACCCCCCAAGCACATCTATGGGACCCCCAGCACCCCTAAACCCTCCCAGTGGGGCCCAGGGACCCCCCCAAAGCCTCCTGTGGTGCCAAATGGCTGCTGGGACCCCCCCCCAGTCCCCTGCGGGACACAGGGACCCCCCCAAAACCTTCCTGTGGGGCACGGGGTCCCCAACAAGCCTCTGTGGGGCCCAGGGACACCCCCCAACACCCTCCCATGGGGCCCAGGGAACCCCATGACCCCCTATAGGGCCCCCCCAGCCCCCTGTGGGGTCCAGAATGCCCCCCAACACCCTCCCACGGGACCCAGGGACCCCCCCAATATGCTCCTGTGGGGCCTAAGGGAGCCCCCACAACCCCCTGTGGGACCCCAGGACCCCCCAATCCTTCCCTATAGGGCACAGGAACCCCCCCCAAGCTGAGGCCCCCCATACTTGGGGGCCTGCAGTCCCCCCACAACCAGCAGTTCTGGAGCGCCCCAGGCTGCCCCCCCACCTGCACGAGCTGCTGCAGGCCCTGACAGACAGGGGGGGCCAGGGGGCCGCAGGGGGCGAGGGTGGGGGGCTCCCCAGAGCCCAGGGGACCCCAGAGGTCCCGCAGCTCCGTCGCCCCGAAAGCCGTGGCCAGGGCGGCGAGGTCGCGCGCCGCCACCCCCAGGGCGGGCAGGGCGGGGGGGGCCGGGCCCGGCGCCCCCCCCAGCTCGGGGCTCTGCGGGAGAGAGGCGTCAGGAGGGACCCTGGGGTGAGGGGGGGTCCGCACCCCCTCCCCAGGGCCCCCCGGCCTCACCTGCGCCTCCAGCAGCTCCAGGCGCCGCCGCGCCGCCCCCAGCGCCTCCTCCAGCTCCGGCCCCGAGGGACGGGGTCCCCTGGGGAGGGGGGGGGTCGGTGCCAGACACCGGGGACCCGCCCGAGGAGGGAGTGTCGGTGCCGGGCACCGGGGACGCACGTCCCCACCTGGGCGGGGGGCTGTCGTAGCCGTCGAAGGCGGGCAGCGGGGGGGGCGAGGGGGGGCTCAGGGCCTCCAACCCCTCGGGGGTCTCCAACACCTCGGACAGGAAGCAGGCGGTGCAGTGCAGGGGGCTGTACCTGGGGGGAGGAGGGGGTCAGCCGGGCGCCTGGGCCCCCCATGGGGGGCTGCAGCCGGACGCCTGGGCCCCCCACGGGGGGCTGGGGGGCAGCCGGGCGCCTGGGTCCCTACCCGCTCTCGAGGGAGGCCTCGCTCTCGTCCCCCGGCGGGGGGGCCGCGTCCAGCAGGTCCCTGATGAACTCCAGCTGCTGCTCGGGGGGGGCCGTGCCCTGGGGGGGCGCAGGGGTGACGCCACCGGCCCCTCACAACCCCCCCAGCTCCCCCCCCCCAGCCCCCCAGCTCCCACCTCCACCAGCGCCATGTCGTCAGCCCTGCACAGCATCAGCTCCGCTCCCAGCTCGGCCAGTTCTGGAGGAGAAGCAGCACTGGTTGAACTGGGAGGGGGGCGCAGGGTGGCCCGGGGGGGGGGGGCGGTGAGGGGGGTCCTACCTCGCAGCCGGGCGTCCTTGGGGCCATCCTGGAGGGCGTCGAGGCGGTCGGCGAGAGGGGGGTACACCCTGCAAGGGGCGCCGAGGGGGGCGCGGGTGAGGCGGGGGCTGGGGGGGATGGAGGGGTTGGGGGACGGGGAGGGCCCCCCCGCCGCGGTACCGGGAGCAGACCCACTCCAGCAGGGCCAGGCGCTGGGCCGAGGGGGTGCAGAGCAGCCGCAGGGCCTCGGCCGGCTCCAGCGGGACCACCAGCGCGACCGGGGGGCACGCCAGCGCCTGCGGGGGCGGGACGGGGGCGGTCAGGGACCCCCGGGGGGCGGCCGGAGCTCCCCGCGGCTGCCACGGCCCCGCCTGCCCCTCCCGAGGGACCGGGGCCCTTCCTTCCCACCGCCCCTGAGGTACCGGCCTCCCCCCCTGAGGGACCGGACCATCCTCTGAGGCACCGGAGCCCTTCCCGCCCCTCCCTGAGGTACCGGCCTCCCCCCCTGAGGTACCGGAGCCCCTTCCCGCCCCTCCCTGAGGTACCGGCCTCCCCACCGAGGGACCGGACCATCCTCTGAGGGACCGGAGCCCTTCCCGCCCCTCCCTGAGGTACCGGCCTCCCCCCCTGAGGTACCGGAGCCCCTTCCCGCCCCTCCCTGAGGTACCGGCCTCCCCCCCTGAGGTACCGGGGCCCCTTTCCGCCTCCCCTGAGGTACCGGCCTCCCCTCCTGAGGGACCGGGGTCTCCCTGAGGTACCGGGGCCCCTTTCCGCCTCCCCTGAGGTACCGGCCTCCCCTCCTGAGGGACCGGGGCGCTTCCCACCCCTCCCTGAGGTACCGGCCTCCCCCCCTGAGGGACCGGGGTCTCCCTGAGGTACCGGAGCCCCTTCCCGCCCCCCCTGAGGGACCGGAGACCCCCCCGGGTCCCGCCGCCACCTCGAGCCGCTCCAGCGTTGCCGCCGCCGCCGCCGCTGCCGCCATTTCCCGCCCTGAGCGGCCGCCCCTCGCCCATTGGACGACTCCGCGCCGTCGCGCCCGCTGATTGGCCGGCGGCGCCGGGCGGCCCCGCCCATTGGGCGCCCGGCGCGGCGCCTGCGCAGTCCCCGCCCTCCCTTCCTCTCCCCCCGCCCCCGGGCTGCCATTGGCCGAGACGGCTCCGCCGCGGCCAATCGGGAGGCTTCCCGCCCTGCCGCGGGCAGGCGCGCCGCGCGCCCCACGCCATTGGTGACCGGCCGCGCTCCGGTTCCGCCTCTCTCAGCCTCTCGGCCAATAGGGGCGGGCGGAGCGGCCGCGTCTGCGCGGAGCCGTCCCGCCCCCGGAAGTGCTTGGACGGCGCCGGGGCCGCCGCCGCCACCGCAGCGCCGCCGCCTCCGGGTCCCCGCGGCCGCCGACGGGTGAGGCGGGGCCGCGCACGTGGGCGCGTGACGTCACGGCCGGGCGGCAGCGGTTGCTTGGCAACCGCGGGGCGGGGGGAGGGGGATCGGGCGTGACGCCATCGCCACGGGGAGGGGAGCGGTGAGGTTGGCGGCGCTGCGTGACGCCACCGCCAGGCGGCAGCCGCCTCCCCTCATGACGTCACCGCCACGTTCCGG
Organism: Phoenicopterus ruber ruber; assembly: GCA_009819775.1. Lineage (NCBI taxonomy): Eukaryota > Metazoa > Chordata > Aves > Phoenicopteriformes > Phoenicopteridae > Phoenicopterus > Phoenicopterus ruber. Next base: position 114,779 of record WNMK01000059.1, on the reverse strand, counting down.
TCGGGACGAGGTCACGCTCGCCGCGGGGCGGCGTCGCGGCGTCGCGCTGCGATGTCACGCGGCGACGAGGGCGAGGTCGCGCCGGGGGCGGGTGACGCGGCGCGAGGCCCCCGCCGCCCGGCGTGACGTCACGGCGCCCCCCCCCCCCCCCCCGCAGGCCGCCATGGCGCTGGAGCCGGCGGAGGCGCGGGGGGCCTGGCCGGGCGGGGCCGAGGCCCGCGCCCGCTTCCGCGTCGCCCGCTTCATCATGGAGGCCGGTAAGGGAGGGGGGGGGGCGGGCGGGGCGGCGGCCGCGACGTCACCGGGCGGGGGGCGAGGCGGGCGGTGACGTCGCGGTGACGTCGTGGCGCCGGCAGGCGTGAAGCTGGGGCTGGGCTCGGTGGCCCTGGCCACGGCCTGCGCCGCCTTCCACCGCTTCGCGCGGGCGGTGGGGCCGGCCGCCCCCCACGACCCCCACCTGGTGGCCGCCGCCGCCCTCTTCCTGGCCGCCAAGGCCCAGGGCACGCCCCTGCGCGCCCGCGACGTCCTCAACGTGGCGCACAGGTACCCCCCCCCCCCCCCCCAAAACCCACCCCGGGGTCATCCTCACCCCCCCCCCCGGGCACCCCAAAACCCACCCCGGACCCCTGCACCCTGGGGTCATCCTCACCCCGGGCACCCCAAAACCCACCCCGGACTCCTGGGGCACCCCCAAACCCACCCCGGGGTCATCCTCACCCCCACGGGCACCCCAAAACCCACTCCTGCACCCCTGGGGTGCCCCAAAACCCACCCTTGGGTCATCCTGACCCCCCTAAGCACCCCAAAACCCGCCCTCAGGACATCCTGATACCCCCGCATGTGCCCCAAAACCCACCATGGACTGTCCGGGCACCCCAAAAACAACCCTGGGCCGTCCTAGTACCCCCCCAACCCTCCTGGGACACCCCAAAACCGCCCCTGGGCTGTTCCGGTGGCCCCAGACCCTCCCTGGGACCCCCCAAAACCACCCCGGGCTGTGCCAGTGCCCCCCAACCCCCCTGGGACCCTCCCAAACCACTGCTGGGCCACCCCAGGATCCCCCAACCACCTCTGGGACCCCCCAAACCTGCCGCTGGGCCACCCCAGGACCCCCCAAACCACCCCTGGGCCCCCCCCCCCCCACCACCGGGGCGCCCCAGCACCCCCAACCCACCCCTGGGCCCCCCCCGCCCCCCGCCGGGGCGCCCCAGCACCCCCCAACCCGCCCCTGGGCCGCGCGGTGCCCCCAGGTGCCTGCACCCCGGGCAGCCCCCCCCGGGGCTGGACGGGGGGTTCTGGGGGCTGCGGGACAGCCTGCTGCAGTGCGAGCTGCTGCTGCTGCGCGTGCTGCGCTTCCGCCTCCCCCTCGCGCACCCCCACAAGGTGAGACCCCCGGGACCCCCCCCCCGGGACCCCCAACCCCCCCGGGATCCCTGGGACCCCCCCAGCACCCCCAGAGTCCCCCCCAAACACCCACAAGTTCCCAGGAGACCCCGCAGGCACCTGTGGGACCCCCCCCCCCCCAACCCTGGGGAACCCGTGGGACCCCCAGAGACCCCTCCTGGGCACCCCAAAGGCCCTGGGGGCACCTATGCCCCCCCCCCCAACCCCAAAGGCCCTGGGAGCACCCATGGGACCCCCCACACCCCAGGGACCCCCTTGGGATCCTCCTCACACCCCAGGGACCCCCTGGGACCTCCCCCATGCCCCAGGGATGCCCATGGGACCCCCTGGGACCCCCCTGGGATCCTCCTCACACCCCTGGGATGCCCATGGGACCCCTCCTGAGACCCCCCCACACCCCAGGGACCCCCCGGGATCCCCCTCATAGCCCTGGGACCCCCCCACACACCCCAGGGATGCCCATGGGACCCCCCCGGGATCCTCCTCACACCCCTGGGATGCCTGTGGGACCCCTCCTGAGCCCCCCCCATGCCCCAGGGACCCCCCCGGGGTCCCCCCGGGACCCCCTCACACCCCAAGGGATGCCCATGGGACCCCTCCTGAGCCCCCCCACGCCCTAGCGACCCCCTGGGACCCCCCCCGGGATCCCCCTCACACCCCAGGGACCCCCTGGGACCCCCCTCACACCCCTGGGATGCCTGTGGGACCCCTCCTGAGCCCCCCCCATACCCCAGGGACCCCCCTCACACCCCAAGGGATGCCCGTGGGACCCCTCCTGCGCCCCCCCCCACGCCCCAGGGACCCCCCCGGGGCCCCCCTGCAGCCCCCCAGCAGGGGGGTCCCTGACGCAGCTCCCCCCCCCCCCAGTACCTGCTGCAGTACCTGCTGGCGCTGGGGCGCTGGGGGCGGCGGGGGGGCTGGGGGCACCCGCGGGTGCCGGGGGTCTCCTGGGCGCTGGTGCGGGACGGGGCGGCGGGGGGGCTGGGGCTGCGCCACCCCCCCCAGCACCTGGCCGCCGCCGCCCTCCACCTCGCCCTGGCGCTCTGCGGCCGCCCGCCCCCCCCGGGGACCCCCCCGCGCTGGTGGCAGGGAAGGGGGGGGGGTGGGGGGGCGGGGGGGGGGGCGCGGGGGGGGGGGGCCGGGGTGACGGGGTCCTGCCCCCCCCAGGTGCTGAGCCCGGGGCTGGGCCCCGAGGAGCTGGAGGAGATCGAGCGGGAGCTGCTGGGGCTCTACGGCCTCGACACCCAGGTGGGGGGCGACCCCCCACCGCCCCCCCGGACAGACGGACGCACGGACGCGGGGACCCCCGCCCGCTCCGCTCCGTAACGCGTTTAATTCCCCCGCGGGGGGGGCGGGGGGGGGGCGCGCACGCGCCGGCCCGGCCTCGTGCGAGCCCCCCCCCCAATAAATAATTACATACGTTAAACCGCAATAAATTAAAATGCCCCCCCCCCCCGCGCCCCCCCCGGTGCCCCCAGGCGGGGGGGGGGGGGGGGGCGAGCGGGGGCCCCCCCGCAGGGAAACATGGCTTATTGGCAGGGCCCCCGCCCGCCCATCTGTCTGTCCGTCCGTCCGTCCCCGTGGCGGGGGGCCCCTAGAGCGAGGTCTCCAGGCTGTGGAGGCGGCCGGGGGGGGGCCCCGCCCGCGCCCCCCCGCGCCCCCGGGGGGGGTGGTTGTTGTTGCGGTTGGGGGGGGCCTCGCTCTCGGCGTCGGTGTCGTCGATGAGGGGGATGTCCCGCGTGTCCCCGAAGAGCAGCTCGGGGGGGGGCCCGAAGGGGGGGCCGGGCCGGGCCTCGGGGCGTGGGGGGGGCCCCCCCAGGGAGCTACGGAAGGCCTGGACCACCCGCATCTGGGGGGCGGGGGTCAGCGGGGAGGGGGGCCGCTGCAGACACGGCTGCCCCCCAAATTCCCCACACCCCCCCAACCCATCGGGAGACCCCCAAACCCCCAGGTACCCCCCCCCCCCCCAAATTCCCCCCACCCATCAGGAGACCCCTGAAGCCCCAGGTACCCCCCCCCAAATTCCCCCCACCCCCCTCCCAACCCATGAGGAGACCCCCAAACCCCCAGGTACCCCCCCCCCCCAAATTCCCCCCACACCCCAACCCATCAGGAGACCCCTGAACCCCACATACCCCCCCCAAATTCCCCACACCCTCCCCAACCCATCGGGAGACCCCCAAACCCCCAGGTACCCCCCCCAAATTCCCCCCACACCCCCAACACATTGGGAGACCCCCAAACCCCCAGGTACCCCCCAATCCCCCCGGTGTCCCCCAACACCCCGACCCCCCCCAGTTGTCCCCAACCCCCAGTTTCCCCCCCAAACCCCCCCAGGTGTCCCCCAACCCCCCCCAACCCATCAGGAGACCCCAACCCCCAGGGACCCAAGTGCCCCCCCCACCCTGGGGGTCCCAGGTATTGGGGTGCTTCCCCCCCCCCCAAATAGGAACTGAGGGGGAAGGAAAAGGGGGGGAGGGAAGAGGGGGCTCCCCTCAGAATGGGGGGGGGGGAAGGGGATGGGGGCAGTGGGAGGGGTTGGGGGGGGGCTGTGGGGGGCAGGGAGGGGGGGGCTCATGGGACAGAGGGGGGCTGGGGGTTTGGGGGGGGCACTGGAGAGGTTCCTGGGGGGGAGGCTCAGCGGCAGAGGGTCCCTGGGGGTCTCTGGTCATTGGGGGGGGGATCCCTGGGGGCCCCGGGGCTCACAGGCGGGGGTCCCTGTGGGCTGGGGGGGGGTCCCCGGGGCTCACGGGCGGGGGTCCCTGCGGGCTGGGGGGGTCCCTGGGCTCATGGGCGGGGGTCCCTGGGGGCCCCAGGGCTCACGGGCGGGGGTCCCTGGGGGCTGGGGGGGTCCCTGGGCTCACGGGCAGGGGTCCCGGGGGCGGCGCTGCCCCCCTCCTGGAGGTGGCTGAGGACGGACGAGCGGCGCCGGGCGCCCCCCCGCAGGGAACCGCTGCTGGCGAAGGTGCCGACTACGGCCATCTGCGGGAGAGAAGAGAGGGGTCAGCCCGGGGGGGCTGGGGGGGCGCTGGGGGGGCTCAGGGGGCTGGGCCATCTGCGGGAGAGAAGAGAGGGGTCAGCCCGGGGGGGCTGGGGGGGCGCTGGGGGGGCTCAGGGGGCTGGGCCATCTGCGGGAGAGAAGAGAGGGGTCAGCCCGGGGGGCTGGGGGGGCTCGGGGGGGGCAGCCCGGGGGGCTGGGGGGCACTGGGGGGGGCAGCCCGGGGGGCTGGGGGGGCTCAGGGGGCTGGGCCATCTGCGGGAGAGAAGAGACGGGTCAGCCCAGGGGGGCTGGGGGGGGCAGTGGGGTCCACAGGGTCAGAGGTCAGGGGTCACAGTGCTGGCAGGGGTCAGGGGTCAGGCCCCCCCGCAAAGAACAGCACTGGGGGCTGCAGGGGATCGCTAGGGTCAGAGGTCAGGGGTCAGGGCCACAGGGCACCCCAGGGGTCAGGGGTCCATAGAGGGCAGGCTCTGAGCTTGGGGGGTTCACATAAGGTCAGAGATCAAGGGTCAAGAGGTACATAGGGTCAGGGTGAAGGGTCAGGGGTGAAGGGTCAGGGGAACCCCACAGGGTCTGGGGCGAAGGGTCAGGGCAGTCAATAGGGTGAGAGGTTAAGAGTCAAGGGTGAAGGGTCAGGGGGGTCACAGGGTCAGGGGTGAAGGGTCAGAGGATCCATAAGGTCAGAGGTGAAGGCTCAGGGCAGTCAATAGGGTAAGAGATTAAGGGTCAAGGGTGAAAGGTTGGGGGGGCACAGGGTCAGAGGTGAAGGGTCAGAACAGGCCATTGGGTCAAGGGTGAAGGGTCAGAGGGGTCCATAGGGTCAGGGGTGAAGGGTCAGAAGGTTCACAGGTCAGAGGTGAAGGGTCAGGGGTGAAAGGTGAGAAGGTTCACAGGTCAGAGGTGAAGGGTCAGGGGGCCCATAGGGTCAGAGGTGAAGGGTCAGCAGGGAGGGGCCAGGCTCCGTGGTGGGGATAAGTCCCGGGGTCAGGGGTCAGGGGTCGCGCGCCCACCTGCGTCTGGATGCGGTTGAGGCCGCGCACCCAGAGCACCTGCCCCCGGCGCAGCTCCCGCTCGGCCGCGTCCACCTCCTCCTCCTCCTCCTCCTCCTCCTCCTCCTCCCGCAGGGGCGGCCGCCGCCCCACCCCCGCCCCGGGGCACCGCAGCCGCGCCCCGGGCACCCACGCCATCACCTAACGAGGCAACGGGGTTAACGAGGGCACCCACGCCATCACCTAACAGGGTAACGGGGTTAACGAGGGCACCCACGCCATCACCTAACAAGGCAATGGGGGTAACGAGGGCACCCACGCCATCACCTAACGAGGCAACGCAGTAACGAGGGCACCCACGCCATCACCTAACGGGGTTAATGAGGGCACCCATGCCATCACCTAACGGGGTAACGAGGGCACCCACGCCATCACCTAACGGGGTAACGCGTTAACAAGGGCACCCACGCCATCACCTAACGGGGTAACGGGGTTAACGAGGGTAATTAGGGCACCCACGCCATCACCTAACGAGTTAACAAGGGCACCCACGCCATCACCTAACGAGGTAATGGGGTTAGCGAGGGTAACGAGGGCACCCACGCCATCACCTAACGAAGTAACGGGGTTAACGAGGGTAACGAGGGCACCGCAGCCGCCCCCGGGCACCCATCACCTGCCCCCCCAGGGTTAACGAGGGCTCCCCGGGCACCTGCCCTGTCAGGGGTTAATGACGTTAACGAGGTGGCAGCTCCCGCCCTGGCGGGGGCTAACGAGGCTAAGGGCAAGCAGGGCTAATGAGCAAAGGGGTCAGTAAGGTTAACGAGGCCGAGCAGGGGGTTGTGGGGGTCAGCCCCGCCCCTGCCCTCATTAGGGGTAATGAGGGTAGGAGGTTAATGAGCCCGGGGCATGCTGCCTCGTTAGGAGGTTAATGAGGTTAATGAGGCTGCAGCGCCCTCCCCTGCTGCCAGAGGGGTAACGGGTGATCGGGGCTAACGAGGCTGAGGGGGCTAACGAGGGGAGCGGTGCAGCCCCCCAGCCCCTCCGGGGCACCCAGGGGTAACGGGGTGTCCGTCCCCCCGCTCCGGGGCTCTGGGGGGCAGGGGGCTCCCGGGGGGCCCCGGATGCCTGGGTCCCCAGGGGCAGGGGGTCCCCCCCGTGGGGCAGGGGGGTCCCCCCCGTGGGGCAGGGCCCCCCCAGCACGTACCTGCCCCCAGAGGAGCTCGCCGACCCCCACGAAGAGGCACCACAGCCACTGCTCGGCGCTGAGCGGGGAGCAGCTGAAGGGCTTCCCCCCGAACTGCACGATGACGATCTGGGGGGACGGGGGGGGGCTCAGCGAGGTCCCCGCCCCCCCCCGCGGGGAGCTGGGGGGGGGCATGGGGTCCCCATGGGGTCCCTGCGGATCCCCATGGGCTCTTGGGGGGGCCCCTCCACATCTGGGGGTCCTTCTGGGTCCCCACAGGGTCTCTGGGGGTCCCCTCCAAATCTGGGGGTCCCCATGGGTTCCCCTCCCCATCTGGGGGTCCCTCTGGGTCCCCACAGGGTCTCTGGGGGTCCCCTCCACATCGGGGGGTCCCCAGGAGTCCCCATGGCATTGCTGGGGGTCCCCTCTATGCCTGGGGGTTGCTGCAGGGTCCCTGTGGGTCTCCTCCCTGTCTGGGGGTCCCCATGGTGTCTGTGGGTCCCCCCTCCACGTCCAGGGGTCCCTGGGGGTCCTCCCCAAGGCTGGGGGTTCCCTGGGGGTCCCCATGGTGTCCGTGGGTCCCCTCCACGTCCAGGGGTCCCTGGGGGTCCCCGTGGGGTCCCCTCCATCTCCGGACACCCCCACGCCCCCCCCAGACCTCCCTGGATGGCCAGAGGTGCCTGGGGCAGGGGAGAGGACAACAAGGCCCCCGCGTCCCCCTGCGTGTCCGTGTGTCCCCCCGCGTGTCCGTGTGTCCCTACGGCCCCCCTGGGTGTCCATGCGTCCCCCCCCCCGCCCCACCTGGATGGCGAAGGTGCCCAGGACGATGGAGCAGAAGATGGGGTTGGCGAAGATGCCGTCGAAGACGTTCCTCTCGCCGTGGATCTTGCGGGCGTTGATCTCGTTGAAGAGCTGCATCATGACGAAGGTGTTGAAGATGATGGTGTAGTGCTCCGAGGGCGGCGAGTGCAGGGGGGCGTTGCGCCCGCTGTCGATGTCGAAGAAGACCTCCCCTGCCGGGGGGGGGGCCGCGTCAGCCGGGGGGGCCCCGCCGACCACGACGGAGCCCCCTGCTCCCGGACGGGATGGGGACGGGGGCGCGGACAACCCCGGGGCGCGGCCGTGGGGCCTCCCACGGGATGGGGACACCCACGGGACTAGGGGTGCAGCCGTGGGGCCTCCCACCGCAACTCCCACGGGATGTGGGACACCCTTGGGGACGTGGCCACGAGCTGTGGGACCTCTCCCAACATCTCCCGTGGGTTGCCGTGGGCTGTGGGACCACCTTGGGGACACGGCCATGGGTGGGGGGCCTCTCCCAACATCTCCCATGGGTTCCTGTGGGCTGTGGGACCACCTTGGGGACACGGCCATGGGTGGGGGGCCTCTCCCAACATCTCCCATGGGTTCCCGCGGGCCGTGGGACCACCTCGGGGACACAGCCACGG